>JAQFXM010006837.1:0-12696 GCA_034693345.1 Entomobrya multifasciata | reverse complement strand
GTACCTCTGGGCTACTAAAGCCAGTTTCACATTTCCCTGTGCTCTATCGGTTTTATTTTTGGCAACGTTTTGATCATTTCTGGAGGCTTCGTCGAGATCCATCTCCAAACTTTTATCAGCGCTTTCGGGGCTATCCTCTCCAGTAGTGGTACTATTTGAATCGTTTTCATCTTTATCGAGTTCTGTTACAAATGAGGGTGTTGCCATAGAAACAACGTTTTCTATAATCAGTGGACAAATTCCTGAAGATTCAACTTCATTTTCAGCACATGAGACTGGATGTGGGAAAGGATACTCTAGTTTTGCTTCAATGAGTGTCTCCTGAACCGTTTCAATGTTTTCTCTAGAAAGCAGGTGATTTTATAGCTTATTATTATACTAGTTTCAAATGCTGCGTTATCATATCATTTTGTCTAAAATAGTTTAAAGAATATTTTATGCAAGCTTACGTTACTCGAGACTCCTGTTCAACTGTTTCGATCTCCTCATTACAGTTAAAGTCATTGTGACAGTCAATAAAAACGGTTGAGCTATCATCAAAATCTACATAAAGTTCAGCTTCTTCCAATGACTTATTTTCATCTCGAATTCTTACAGGGCTCCATACAATTTTTGGAACTGATTCTTTTGGAATTGCATCTTCAATGTGTTTCTCATTATGGTTAAGGTGAACACGAGGTTTTGACTTAGCCAATTTTCTGCTTACTAAAAATCAGTACATAACAACAAATCATAAGAATTTTATCATGTATAAAATAACTTAAAATTTATTTTAAAATGTGCGTAAAATTTTGTACCAGCTTTTGTCAAGTTTTCCCGAAAGGTTCTGAACTCTTTTTTATGCTCTGGAACTTTAACCGAATCGTTGTTGAGCCAGTTTTCTAAAACTTTGTTAACGTTTTTCCACCTGGAAGGAATTTTATTTGCCAAATTCATACTATCAAGCAGCACACTCAATTTCCAGTTCAACTGCAACTCCAAATACTGTATTTCATGGTACATTTCACAAAACGTATCATTTATATTGCTGCACTTGTCACAGCATCCGTAAATTCCAGCAACGGGCATTTTAAAATCCCACTTTTCCAATTTATCATGGTCTGCGCCAGTCAATGACAATCTTTTTAAAACTTTAAGATATTGTTGAATTTTTGCCAAACAGTCAGGGTAAGGTTCGGAAAAATTGATAATATTTTTGCAGCAGAAAACACAAATTTTTGTTTGGTTTCGTGTCGAATCCATTTTTAAGATGGATATTAAAACAGATAGCAAGTAAATTCACAGCTTTTAAATTGGAATTTGGTTTTGGTTGCACAAAAATACAGATGATTATTAATATTATATCATTTTCATAAATAAGGCAAACCAATGCATCTCATCTTTTACTTCAACATCGCAGCTTTTTAACACACAACAAACAACAAACTAAAGCGACCATTACATTAGTAAACACGTTTTGTTTTATTATCTTGCTGTGCATTAATAAACAACAAGAAGAAGCTATAAGCTATATGGAATGAGCAGTGAACGTGCACACATAAAACGAATTTAATGCTGTATTTTTATATGTGTGTACACAGTCAAGACGATTTTCGATTTGCTTGGTCGTTCATGTGAAAAATTTCTGGATGAAAGCATGTACATGTTACCACAGAAGTTTAACAAAGTAATGCATTAAAACCAAAATGCATACAAAATGAAAGAGGGTCCATACTTGCTGCGAGTAATACATTTTTACTATAAAATCTTGACTTCTCCTCATAATTGCATAAAAATATTCCTAAGCTGAAATCTAGTAACAAGGATATTTATAATGCATAAATTATATGGTCTGTTAATTCTTTTAATTTTTGACATGCAAAAAGATGCCTAAAGGAAGCTATTGTTAAACCTCAAAAAGTCTATGGCTTGCCATCTGATATGCCATGCATGAACGAAACAAAGATTTTTGCACCCTCGTTTGTTTCTACATTTTCATGTTACTGTCCAAACGCTAGGTCGATGTGCATGGTTATTAGGAACTTCTTGGTTTTTATTGATGGCGGGTGAAGTAGGCCAGTATTAAGAACATACATTGAAAAAAACTTAATCAATTTAATATATGTTTATTACGGAACATGTAAATATCGCCCATTCTGTGTAATATATCCTTAGTTGTGTACTTTAAATTCAAATCGAGGTTTTAAGTACGATTTCAAACCTTTAAACTTGATTTGCCAATAATCAGACAATTGCTACCAAGAATAATTTTTCTTATGCTTATTTGTTTTAGCATGTTGATTTGGTAACAACTATGTATTTTCATGAATACACAAAATAAAAATTAGATACGTCTGGAATAAACGTCGTTGTTACTGACTTGATACAAACCTTGCCAAATAGGTAAATGGAGGTGTGCTATGATTTCCACATATTTAATTTGGTGTCATGAAACGTCAATGTTAAACCCAAAATAAAACAAGAGCAGATTTACCAGCTTAAGTGTAAGGCTAAGAAATTAAGTACTTCTGAGACTCATATTTTTCACTAATGATACTCTACATTTAAGTGAATAATTGACTGACTTAGCATAAAAAATCGTAATCGTTTGTATAATATTTTAAAAATTCATCTTTAAAATTACTGCTACAAAACGTTTTCAACCTGCTGTTTTAAATATATTGTTGTAGTGTGAATGAATGTATGTATGTACGAGATCAATTATACATTCATGCATGACTTCAATGTTTAAGGTGTATTTTAAACAAATTTTAGCAGCAAAGATAGCTAGTTACTAGAACGTCGCCGATAACATCCAATTTTACTTCTCAACGGTAGGTGGTGTCATATTATTGAAGGTACGCTTCAACTTAAATATATGAATGTATGAGACTAAATGCTTCATGTTAAAAACATTCATTTCAGTTTTTTTAAATCGATGTAATAATATTGAATGATTGGATTTTTAAACTAGCAAACCCGTAAAATATATCCGGTTGTGGCTTGTATTTTTTATCAAACAAGTATCTTCAAATTCGTAATTAACTCTGACTTTAGACTTTACAATTAACATTTGTAATATTCAATGATGGATTGTTATTTACTACCAACCATATCATAAATGTCATGAGGTAGTGGTAATGATGTGTCAGCCAAGTATAACATTCATGGAAAAAATCAGTGAACTAATATTTAGTACGCTAACATTCAAAGCATTTTTTCTTCATCACATTCTACATTTTTACCTGTCTAGGTACATTTTATGTGCACGTAGACATTGTAAAAAATGTTAAGTGCTAAAAAGTAACTTGTTCGGAGAACCCAAGTACGTACATTTATATTTAGACGTGCACAGTTAAGCCTCTTCATGAAAGTATGCAACATACTTTTAAGCAATAACACATGCACGTATGAAGCATGCTAAATTGCCTATGTATGAGCATCCATTCGAACCAATTGTATAGTGCACAATGAAAAAGTTAGTAAAGATTGGATGGGGCTTCTGGTCAGCTAAAACTTTTGTATTTATTGCTTTAAACTAATTAACGAGTCTTATTCAAACTTACATGTATACAACGCTCGTCAGTTCGACTTAGCACTTCCTGACATTAACATTGTGAATTTATTTGCTCCCATCCCATACTTCGTTTTCTACTAAAATTTATACTTTTAAGTTTTATATAATTTTATAAAGTTACAACAAGCTAATTTCTTGAAAATATTGTCTATTTTGTTATCAAAAACAAATATCTAGAAGAGAGTCCTTTTCGAATAGTGTTCTTGTTTAACTCTTTCGTCATAATTTCGCAGTGTTTCAATGCGTATTCTTTACTCCATGCTATATTATCAAAAGTAATATTTCTTAAGTTTTAAATTTTCTTAAACATTTTAACACACTTAAAGTTCTACTCAGCATTACTTTTATTTTAAACTGCCAAGGAAACCTTAAATTTACATTATGGAAAACGTCGTTGAACGAATGGTTGAGTTCCCATTCATCCCAGAAAATGGACAAGAAAGTCTTGTAGACCAGGACTCTACCTTTTTAAGAAGAATTTTTCCAAACGAGGTATGTGATTTAAAATGGTTTCGATATAACCGAATTCATTTGTGTGAATAGTTAGGCTTTGAATTTATATGTTTCTATATTACAGATTTGGCAATTAGTCACAAACCGGTTGGAAAAGCGCCCTGATGACCTTATCAACCTAAAAAACTCATCGCCATACTTTAGAAACCTGTTGTCTAAAAACCTGACTCTCTCTCTGTTTGAAAAAGTCTTTTCAGTTGTAGTTCCAACTGTTTGGGAGAACGATGGTGAAGATGAAGTTGAAGGTAGTTTACCATTTTCAGACATGCTTAAATGCCGAGAAGTGTGTTCTTTGTGGAATGGCGTTGTGGACACTGTATTCAAGAGAAAATTCGATCGTAATGAACTTCCGGCTTTGTTGGATGATTTATTAAGTTATAAGACAATAACACATTTCGATTCCAGATATAATGATATATGTGAATTTCTCGTGAAGGTTGAGGACACTCATAACAAATCAAATAATTCGAGAAATCCATTTATCTGGCCAGATCTCAAAATACGTCTCGAGAGCAATGACGGCGAAATAAGTCCAGGGAACTTATCTTTTGTCAGAGAAGTGTCGTTAGTTCTTGAATTATACGGCCACCATATTATGCGATGTGACATTTTGATCACTTCAGGCTCTTTGCATCTCGAAACCGCATTGCGAATACTAGATTGGATTAACCATATGCCAAATATTAGAAAATTGACAATTAATAATGAGACACCGAAATTGGAAGACAATTTCACCTTGCAGGACTTTCAAAGTGTGCTGGAAAATCATTGTAGATTCCAAGATATCATTAAACTGGTACATTTGGAATATTTGAAATGTTTGCAAGTTCCATCCATAATCTTTGCCTATTTGATTATGGAAAACAACCACATTTCCTCGTTGAAATTAACAGATTGCGATGCAAATTACAGCTTTTTCCATTGTGATCTTCCGAACCTCAAATCTTTCAAGCTTGATATTATTTCTGTGGACTGGTTTGAAAAACTCAGTAAACCTTCAAATGTTAAATGGCCTCTAGTTGAAAACCTATCGATATCTGTACAAAATTGTTTTGTCGATTTCTATGCAATTCTTGAAACGATTCAGACAAAATTTGGAAATAATAAGTTAGAGCGGCTTCGTATTGAACTTCCTGAAGCAAGGAATTGCAATGAAGCTAATAGAATGTTAAAGGATTCATTAAGCTGCAGACTTAAGCTGAAAAGTTTAAATGATGTATCGTTAATTTTAAGAGATTACATAAGTTTGGATTTCTTACTACCCATGAAGGATACACTAAAAAGTATGAAATTTGAAATATTTTACGATGTCAAACCAAGATTAGAGTTTGTGTTGAAGTCATCAACTGTACACTTTACTGGATTTGAGGATAGCGTGTTTGATTACAATATTCCAACCATTTTTACTAACTTGGAACGATTTGGGTTTGTTCGTGAGGAAGATGATAAAGTAGAATGGGAATATTTATAAAAAAATAATCAAGCGGTTTTTAATGAGATTTATTAGACACACGTGGTTTTTCTTTCAAAACTTTTCTTGTTCAGTTAGAGTTGTAATTAGAACAAACTTTTAATAAGTGATGTAAGATTATTTTGACAAATTTGTTAGTAAGCATTGTTATCAATATTTAATAAATTATATCTGTGCCAAACTTTTAAAATATTTCAACACCGTATCCAGTTTTAAGCAATTTTTCTTTTAACATAACATCTTATATCATCAGTTGCAACATTCATTCCAAAGGGTAAACATGAAAAAGGTTGAATTAAAAAATCGTTAGCATGTATTCTATATACAGCTTCTTTAAACACAACAAACGGAAGCGGCCAGTAGATAAATCAACACATTTTGTTTTATTATGTTGTTGTGCATTAATAAACAACAACAAGAACCTATAAGCTTCGTTTTGTATAATGAACTGAGCAGTGAAAAGAGACACGTAAGCAAATGTTATGTTATATGTTTACACGTATGCACACTTTCAAGAAGTTCAGATATTCGATTTTTTTGGTTATCCATGTGACAAAATTCTGGATGAAAGGACGTACAGCAGCAGTTTAGCAAAATAATGTACCAACACTAAAATGCATACAGAATGAGTAAGGGTACAAGATTGCTGCAATTATTAAATTTTTATAGAACACCGTGGCTTGCATTCATAATATGCAATACAATATTTCGAAGATAATATCTAGTATCAAGCATAATTTTAGTGAGTAAATTTTATGGTCTGTAATTTTCATTTTTTTATGTGCGAAAAGATGCTTAAAGGTACCTGTAGTTACATTAAAGATCTTATGGCTTGCCATCTGTCATGCATAACTGAAGGATCAGTTCTTTTGTATCAACGTTTGCTTGTATCATGTCATGTCGCCGTCAAAATTCCCTTTTGCTGTGTATGCACCCAATAAGTTTAATATGTTTATTATGTTTTTGTTGATGGTGTGTGAAAATAAATACAATTACGGAACCAATGATAGGCAGATCTTCTAACCTTGACAAGAAAGCACAGCACAGGTTTACTCAACACAGATGTACAACGTAGCTTTTATTTTACGGTACTATGTTTTTATTCATGGATTACATATTTATGTTAACTTTTTAAATGAAATATTTAAACGTTTGATGTGACCCTAAATAATCAGTCTTGATTAACTGTAAGCCATTACCATATTACTACAAGTGTACTTAAATCTTCGTAATTTCTTAATATTATTACCCTTCTGGCATATTAATAAACTAATAATTGCTCTTTAATGGCAATCAGCTAATCAAAGAACGTTTTCAATTTTTTGTAAAAGAAAATTCGTTGCAATAGTTAGTCTTTGGGATAGTAATTTATTGGAAGTAAACTAAAACGAACTTTCTGTTTACAATATGGAAAGTAATTACTCAAATGGCTTCGTATGATTATAATTCATTCGGCGGTTAATCCTGAAAGCACCTGCCTTAGTTATAAAAAGGAATATTTATCAACATTTTATATGCTAAACCACTCCGAAATTGTCAAGCACGTTTTTTATTTATTAAGAGGAGAAAGATTTTAAGGCAAGTTTAAAAAAGATGGTACAAATAAACGAGTTTGAAACCCAGTTCTCAAGATTTATTGATCATCCATGGTTGATTACTTAATCAAAACATTTATGTTGGAAAATCAATTCCGGGAAATATATCATACTTTGAAAAATACCCTTTTTGTTACCATAAAACTCTTCAGAAGTAACTTGAACGATTTTCTTCTCCTATTGCAGATACATGCAACACAATTTAATCTGTTAAAGGGCTTTACAACTGCTCCTGCATAATCCGTTCTTATAAAAAGGGGACCAATAACAATATAAACATCATAGACATTTTGAACAAGAGCTTTAACTATAAAACCTGCTTGATGCTAAAAGCTGTAAAATTATTTTCACCTGATTATGGCATAGATGCACACCAAACGATGTGGTGGTTTTATTATCAAATGTGTAGAGAGAAAAACAGGAAGCAGATACAAGTAACGTTAAAAAGAATAAAATATACATGAAAATCAAACGAGTAAATTTCGTGCAGCGTAGGTATTCGGCATTGAACAATTTTATATGATAAAGGTAAAGCTGTTTCGAGGATTTGTGGAGTAAATAACCAAGCTGCATAGGATATGAAATATTATTGAACTGCAAGACATCTTCAGATAATTTAGAATGTTTAAGAGCTAGTTATATTAATGAATTTGTTTATTCAACTCACATTTTCTACATTTCGTTGGTTGTAGTTGGATACATACTGTAATTTTATGCACTTACATGTAATATGTTCATATTTTTGTGTTTAAATGTATGAAAATTCCAAAAAACATCAATTTTAATTCAGCTCAAAATTCCATTTGATGAAATAACAATCGGAACATCATATAAATCTGCCAGTATTCTTTTGTCTAAATACATGTTAGACTCAAACTGAATGAGAACTGTAATATTTGGAAAATAGCTCAGAAAAATCCGCCTGGTTAAAAATAAATCGCTGTATTCACTAAATATTCTCGTTTTCATCCCAAACCCGGGTGCAACCCATATCATAACATCTAACAAATTGAAAATAGGCTGACACAAATCATTTTCTAATGAACTCTTGAAGTCATTTTCGGATACCACATTTCTTGATTGCGTAGCTTTAAGCATGGCCGACTTAACTGAACTGAAGGAAGCCGAGCAGCCAATTTTATAATTTGGTGTAGTGGAATTTATAAATTTTTGAATTTTAGCAGAAGTTTTTAGACTTTCTCCTTTAAATATAATGGTATCGAGATACATTTGACCGATTTTTGGAGTTTCTTTTAACAGATTGGTCATAAATTCCTCCATATAAATCCAGTTTTTTAATGTACCTTCGGTAAAGTGCATTAAAATTTTGAAAGATTCCGTTTGCACATTTAGCGGGGCCGTGTCATTGCAGGTCAGTGAATCATCTTCCATATCGACTTGAAAACGGGATAATGTACGCCACGTTTCTGCAAAAGTTTCATTAATATTCCATAAATATATTTCCAAATGTTATGCTTATTGTTAACAAATTCCAGGAAAAAATAACTTACGTTCATTAACCAGCACTGTTTCAAAATTTTCATTTAATTTAGAGAACTTTAGTCTCGTTTCACAAACTTCTTCCTTCACTTCTTCCATTTCGACAGAAGGTATAAATAATTTTTTTCGGGACTCAGTTCTTGTAAAAAACTCACTTGAAATATTCTCAAGCGCACTTCCAAGAATTATATTACGACTTCTTGAGGACGCCCAAGAAAATAAAACATGATTGAACAACAGACCTGCTTTTTGATAAAGACGAGTTGCAAAGCTTTGTGTTATATTATTGTTGCGTATTGTTTTCCTAGCCATTTGTTTGATCCAATCATAGCTTTCTCCAGGACGGTACATATCTTCGTACTTTAATTGGCCACTTGAAAACATGTTCTTATTTTTAAGATATATGGTAATGTTAGTTCGTTTCTCGCGTAGTATATCGTACATACATTTTGAGACGTATTCCATGAAAACTGGAAAAAATTCTACCTCCATATACAATATCAAAAAATCTGTCGGAAAATACCACTCGGGTTTATAGTCTCTGGGAAATTTATCATTGTAATGAGACCTACAGGAATCGAATTTTTCCCAAAATAATAGCTCACAAAATGTTTGATATAACTCGTGAATTTAATTTTATCAGGATAGTTTTTATAATCATGTATATCGTAATGCCATTGAATTGGGGATACAAAATTTACGGCTATTCCAACCAAACAGTTTAGTACTTTTATTTTGTTCTCTGCAGTAATATTGGTTTTCAAGCTGTAATAAACATCTGACATACGACTCCAGAGAAACATGCCTGTTGTTTTGTTTAGGTATCGAAGAGAAAGAATCATCCTTATTTTGGGAATATGGTTTGGCTTTAATTGGTCTAAAAGATCAATAACTGGAACAATGTCTTGGATGTTGTTGAGTAAAATATCTATTAAAAAGATATCCTCGTAAATTATTAGTTAATTTTGCTTTGTATTAGTATTCATAAACTTACCAGTTTCATAATATACAAGTGGAGACCACTTTAGTGCTTCCTTTACGGCGTTTCTGTGATCGGAGTTGTTCTCTAGTAACACCTTGTCAATGACGTCGGTTAAATCTTGGCCAAAGTTTTCTCCAATCTGATAGTTTAAAGGATTTGAAGAACTGGTTGCAAAGATGCCATATTTTGAAAATAAGCAAATTGCCGTGAAAATTGTGAAAATATGCATTTTCGTCTCTGCCATTTCAGGCGACTGTCTATGAGCTTCTGGAGTTCTTTTTTGTTTTGAGCAATTGTATTAATACTCGTTTTGAGCAATACGTTGTTCGTTAAGCCTGGTTGACTTTTAAAAAAGCTTTGGAAGGAAAATGGATGGTTATCCACAGGAAATAACAACTAATAAGCATATTTGTGGTGAAAAATTATGAGCTGGATGTTAAAATTGATAGTGTACCTCATATGAAAGGATACAAAGAGATAAATAAAAGTTGTTTAAATATGCATAAATCAATTTATTGAAGTTTTGGTTAATAAAAACTGCTTGACTGATAAGTACGGAGCATCAAAACCACAGTGTATACTTTATCATCTAAGCCAATACCAAGAATTATTTTCTTTGTGGGTTTTCTTCAGCATAGTTAATGAGTTTGCTTTACTCGTTTAAGATGGATACTATCAGAATTTAAAAAAGTCTGTGGGGTTTTCAGACCATACCACAAGCGCAAATTTTTAGACCATTGTGCAAGAACCCAGCATTTACAATAAATATGCATCCCATACCGAACTGTATAAAATCATTATTGTCAAAACTACTACCTATTAAATAAGTTACAGATCGACGATGTTATATAAATGCGTGATATAACATCGACGGGAAGCCACTTTAAAGTTTATTCATGATATGTTTTGAGAAATTGTCATCCGTTATCCGTTTATCATACCATGCAATTGTTGTCGATAATGAACGGATTCTTACCATACTTGACTCAAATTTACTATAAGTGTGTAGCGTTTTATTATGTGAGTTTTAGTACCGTTCAGGAAATGACATGCTATAAAAATGGAACTTTCTTGACATTTTTTCAGATCTATACATCTTTACTTATTTCTTCATTTCAATTCTATGGAACCTAACGCTTTTGTGGTTTTACTGTTTTGTTGTGGTATAATTTTAATAAATTGCACGTAAACTTGTATGTAGTTGGATGCAAGCCATAAATGTTTTCACGATTTAAAAGTTGGTAACTGAAGATTAACAAAAACTTTAGAATAGCTTCAGCTCTTGGTTAATCTTGAAAGAAAACATTGTAAAAACTAGGTAACACAACAGGAGCAGTCCGGCACTTTGTTGCGTATTGTTTATCCAAGATTAATCATCAGTGGAGCTGCGATTCACTGCTAACATGTTGATTTTATGTGCGTGAATGTAATGATGTGATCGTCGTAATAAATAATAAGAAAAACCTATTATATTAAAATGTCTTTAATACATATATTTAATATTAACAATGCACTTCTAAAATAGATACATGAAAGATTCTCATGCTTAATTGTCATAATATTTTGATGTATTCAAAGGTACGAATTCAGGGTTGTAATTTTTTTACTACGAAGCAAAGAACTATTTATAATGATAAATTGATAACTTTTACTATAACGGTTTACATAAAACAAACACTTGAAATAAAATTGCAAATGTGGCTTAAAGTAATCAACAACCTTTATAACGATATTGAATTACCATGTTTTAAGTATATAGACTGGTATAGAAATTGTAAAAATGCACAAAAATGTCCTGTAGCAAATTTTATTGCCTTGATTTTAGATTTTTTTAGATCACTTGCCGATTTTCAAAAAAAAATCTGGATAATTTTTTTACTTACTGAAAGTTTTATTGTATAAATGTTAATTGATTTAAAAGTTATTGTATAATATATTTTAAAAGAAACTGGAAGAAACGTAAAGTAAAAGACTCCTGGACAAAACTAACACGCTCTTAAGTATAAACATCTAACAATTCGACACTTGAATTAGATATCCTTAAATTATATTTACGTACTAGTATCATTTCATTAGGTTAATTTTGTCTGTAAAAAAGAATTCAAAACGTTGTCACAGTAAATGCACATTAATAAATTATACCATTTAGTTGGTTGATACAGGAAATTACACAAAATTATAACACAACAAATTATCCTGTAATAATATTTCAGACTTCTTATTAGTCTTAACTGTAATGCTAAGAAATGGCCAACTTCTTTCGTCATTTTTACACCACCTGACATTTATTACGGGGGCTTGGATTCATCTTTGACCCAAGAGGACAATGCCATGCTTTACCGAATTCCGGAAAGTTTTGCAACGGTCCTACAACAAAGAACTTTCTAGGCACTCTTAAACCTCGTTGTATGTATGACTTCATATTTTCATCGGATAAAGTTTCACACCACGACTGCAAAATTAAGACATTAATATTCAATAAATATATTCGAATTAAATTTGATAATATTTCCATTTTTATTTATTATACAATACATGTGTACCTGCGCATATCCAAGAAAGAAAAGCTGCTCATCTGTAAACTTATTTCTGCATTCGTTTGGGCCTTCGAACTCCAATGATTCTTTTCCCATGCCAGTTGATT
This sequence comes from Entomobrya multifasciata, assembly GCA_034693345.1. Lineage (NCBI taxonomy): Eukaryota > Metazoa > Arthropoda > Collembola > Entomobryomorpha > Entomobryidae > Entomobrya > Entomobrya multifasciata. The sequence goes on along the minus strand of JAQFXM010006837.1, from coordinate 435 downwards.
TTAAAAATCCTGCATACGCTTTTTGTAATGCAAAATTTTGTCCGTAATTGTCTCTAAACGTGTGTTCCCCCTTTATTGAAGCCGTTTCATTCACCAAATCCAGAGTGAAAGCATTGTATTGTTCATCAAAACATTTTTCCGAAGTGACGGATTTCCAGTCTGAAAAAAAGAAAAACTTCATACAAAAACAAATCCTTTGAATTCATGAACTTTGTATTTTAGAAAACCTACCTATGTAAAATTGCGCTGCAGTGTTTGCCATATTAAACCCTAAAGATCCGTAATTGATAGCTCTGTGTACAAATAAAAGTCGAATGGATATGACTAAATTTATGTTTTATGACTCGTGGATAATTTTACAATATTGCCAGAATAAGTCACAATGTAATACCTTGGTCGATTCAATTCCATAAACGGATACTCAATCTCTTTCAT
>JAQFXM010006836.1:0-12697 GCA_034693345.1 Entomobrya multifasciata | reverse complement strand
TCCATACGTCCGCACTACTTCGATTGTTGATGAAAAACCAAACCCAAAAGTACACTTTCTCACGCTAACCTACATTCTTAAAACTATTTCGTCAATAACAAAATCTGGCTAGTAACAAAATCCAGGAAAATATTGAAACATTTGGAAAAACAAAGTAATAAATAGTAATAAATAGGTTCCTGACGATTCTAAGTGCATTCCAGCTGAAACAATCTCAACCTATGCTGTTGTTCTCTTCCAATTTTCCAGTTAATTTGTCGAACGACTAGCGCTGATCGAATTGGCATTGACAAAACAAACTGGCTGGAATGAACCTTATAGACCAAAGCCAATTGCGGACACTCAACATTTCTACTTAAAAAAGTAAGTGCAAGACATAGCACTTTATGGGGGCCCCTGTGAGTTTTTTAAGCTGATATCTAATCCAATATCTAATCTAATCTAATGGAATATGTGCATAAACAACTCATCCAGGGGGCAACCTTTGAAAATTTTATTTATTTATTTTCTTTTTATTTATAAATTTATTTTCTTTATAATGTCAGCACAAAACGACACCCGAAATACAGCTTGAGAGTCCACGTCAGTACATACGTACTCACGCTATCACAAATAGATGCATGTAGCAGTGTTCTGACAAAGTTATTCCGTAATAGACTGGAACTTTGAGTCTACACTTACCACGTAATTGTGCTTTCCTCAAGGTCTTCGATTCTTTCCCATGTGCTCTTCCTGGGTTTACGATATTATGTTTCGTTAGGGTTTCTGAACATAAACACGTTAATTTAATTTACGTTAAAAAGACCTTAAGAAAAACAGCAAAACTTAGAGTAATGGACGAGGATGGATATAAAAAGTAACGTCGGCTTAGAACGAGAAAGAAAGGGTTACAATCCTGATGAAGTTGAATATTGAGGATTTTGTGGTGGTAAACTTTACAATTCAGTCTCCAACATGATTGACATCTTGCTTATTTTGTTTATTTCATGACATGAAACATGATATGCCTGCATGATTTAAGAATGAACCGCAGTTTGAGGGGTTGATTATGCGTGATAATGATTGCAACCCTTCGTTCATCATTTATTGACTGTTTTGATGAGTACTCAATTATGAAAAGCAAATTGTTGTACTGTTGTATGGTTTATTGACACAAAAATATATCATCAAATAAATCATTTCATTTGAAAGTTTTTTGCAGGATTAACAGCTTGCCACAACATGGTGCTTTGTCTTTGCTGGCTTATCTTGTTGACAGTTGATAGCTAGCTCTCTATTATGGACAAGGAAAACTCTGGCAAACTGCAGGCGGGAATAGGAAACCTATTATTCCAATATATCATTATTAAAGACAAACCTATTTACGCATGAATCGTAAAATGTAGTAAAAATTTAATCCCCATACCACAGATTTACATTTACATTTGGCAGGGTGAAATTCAAAAGGGCCTTCTCGAAAAATTAATGCTGTTGCATAGAAAATTGCGCAGGTTTGAAGGTTAGGTAATCAAAATTGAAACCATACATTACATACCATGTCCATTTTATTAATGCATGTGAAAATGTCATTAGTGCCGTAAGACTCACTCCTCTGAAAGCCGTTTGTTTTTGGTGCAGTTTATACACGTTTTGTGCCTTTCACACGAAGATAATGAACCAAATAAGTTCACAATAACAATTAAAAAAGAATTTCATTTTGGTCCGTTTATTGTGAGTTATCTTGAAAAAAAAATGAATAAAAAAATGAACAAAGAAAAAAAGCAAATGGTAAAGGCACTCACCATCCGACTGTTAATCCTCTTGTGTCGGGTCAACCACTCGAATTTTTTCTTTGGGCACATGCAAGGCTTCAGGGATGTCTTTGGCATATTGATAAATTAAACCAGAAATAATGGAGTCCTTAACAGTGATGTGATATGAGGCTTCATTGCAATGATGCGGTCCAAGCCCCTCAGGACGTCGACACTGGTAGCGTTGAATAACAATTGCGTAATCGTGACTTACGTCGTCTGGACCGTAATTACATCCTCCTAGCCTACGATGAGGGTGACAGCTTGGAAAACTTGGTGTCCAAGCGAGGATCGAATTCTTCCGAGGCTAAGGAACCCCTGGATATCCCTGGCTTCGCCTTTCCGCTCTAGAGTTCATAGCCATCATCATCGGATCATTGACACCAGTCAAAATTTTGCATTTGGGAAAACAATGTACCTTGTCCGAATATATAAATGGTTCCCTTACCATTTTCATGGCACCACGTTTAGTAAGCGAAGCATAATACCGTTTGAAAAACACTTCATTGCGATATTCCGTGAATTGGATTTTCCATGACGACTTGGAACCTCTATGTCCCTAACACAGTGCTGGAACTTTTTGCTTTGGTTCTTTCCACCGTTAAGTGTGTTCCATTTTAGAATCTGGTTAAGTTTTCCCGTTTTATGTGTTGATTTCAGATTGAAAGTAGTGAAATAGAAAAAATATGAACATATTATGAAAGCGTATTGGTATGCATTTATGGAAACGAAAACGAAGTTTTTTTATGTGTCGAAAACAATTTGATTTACATGTTTTGTAATTTTCGCATTCTTTTGTTGTATTACCAGGGGTTTTTTCCCGAAAAAGAAAAAGTAATAAAGAAGTTGACCATAGTTATTGCTGCAAAAACAAGAAGCCTAAAAACGTGTCGATGAAAAATGATTGTTTGCTGCATAAAACCACTAACACATATTTTGTAGGTCCAAGTTTTAAATTCGAAAATAATTATTACACTTTGTAAGTGATAACTGCGCAGGGTCAAGCGTTTTTTATTAACTCTTAACTTAGCTCTTCGTTTGGTGTATAGAAGTTTGTTTTTGTATAAGTGCATTAGAACAGTGGGTAGTTTAAGAACGGTAGGTACAGTGGCAAAGGTTAAGATTCGCATAAAATGATCGATAAATACTAACTGCGATTTTTTACTCTGCTTTATTTGCTTCCATAAACAAATTGGTAACTTATTAAAAATACAATGGCCATTGTTAGACAAAGAATGCCTTAATAAAGATAATGAATAAAACATAGTAGTAGATAGTAGATTAAAAGTATATGATTTAAATTTAGTTGTAGCGTTGTTGTTTTCTGAAAAGAAAACGATATGTGCTGCTATACGCTTCATTGCGGAACTTCAAACTGAAATTACCCAATCAAATTTTCAGTTTATGTTTATACTGCTAAAAATACACATTATAGTGGAAAACAACCAAATCAGAAATTTCGACAACGGAGTAAAGGCTCATCAAAAGAATGCATCATCATTTCACTATCGTCATAATCAACAACCCAACAATAATAAAAAACGGCATCCCCATCATCGTCACTACACTGTCGTCACTGTTTTGCTATGTTGAATTTCATTCACTATATATTACTTTGCTTGCAGACATCTTGGACTTAAATGCTCTAAAGCTTGTGGTTGTTCCTGTGGATATGGCTTCACGTAAATAAGCACCTACTGTTTCACAGGCGAGACAGTCTGGGTATGAAATTGTGACAGAAAATATTTTTATATCCTGCTGAAATGCATATGAAGGTTCTCAAAATAATTTCCAAAACACGATGGACGGAAATGTTTATGTATTATTTTCACACAACTCTGATACAAGGATCAAGAACAACAATTGATCCATTAGACACTCCATCAATTTTCAATGATTCACATCCAGATATTCTATTATCTAATGAATCAACCACACGACATCACCAACAATTGAGAGCACTACGTTACCAACAACAGAGCAAACTTCTTTAAAATAAGCAACCGAGCATACTATATCTAAGCCAATTTCATCGCCGACACACTTTAAATCTGGGTCATGAACATTGCACATGCGTAAAGTAGGGAATAATGCATCTGAGGCAGTGGAAACTTTGTCGTCCATATCACCATTAATTTCTTTACAAGCACATAACATCGTGGTGACAATGAGAATTGGATTCAAGGAAATTGTGCGATCTCCCTCATCATCAAATCTTAGCTCGTAGCAACTGAAGCATGGAACTCATCATCTCACGTTTCAGTTGACTTGTTATCTGAATACAAACCCAATTCATCGTTTGAGCAGATGCATAATCAACACATCACAGGGTCTATTTCAGTTAAGGTATTTCCCCCCGACCTTGCAGAAGAAAACGCAGATTTATCGAATACCCCTACCACCACACCAAAAACTTTCAAGCAAGCTAACCTCAGCCTTAGGCAGCTGTATTTTTCTGCCAATGGTCCGTTCAACTTTTCCGAACGGCCTCATTTCATGCAATTCTAAGGTACTAGTACATTTATATGTACCAATATATATTATTTTGTAATGGAGAATTTGCAAGATTGGAATTCTCTTTATGCCTCATTGAGAAACGCCTTACGAAGGTGAATCAAATAGTCAAACAGGCAAAGCATACTAGTTTTGCAAGCAGTTAATCCTGCCAGAAATTTTCCAATGAAATGCGAATACTTGACCAAATTTAGGGAAAATTGTCGTCGATTATAATTTTTTACCTTATTTGGATTTATGACATGTATCACTTGCCGTGTAAATGTAAAACTCATATACCACATACATGAGGATGATATTTTTTCATGTCATGCGATTCACGTAAACGTATATTTTGATACTTTTCAATTGGACCATAAATAAATTTCATATTGATAAGTAACTTCTATCCCATCGAATTCACATGTTGTATTCCTTGTAAATGTTTCACTACTTATGTGCGTGTAAGAAGCGGGGTTACAAGTTCAATTCAAATGTTTAGCAAACACGACAAAGTACTTCTAACAGTGATAACTTACCGCTCAAACTGCTCTATACTTACAAATCATACAATTGTACCTTCCCATCTAAAAAAGTCAACAGAGTTGCATACATTGTACCTGCGACCAGGTTTAGTAGTTGCAGTAATCCTCTTTAGTTGGATCAACCGTCATGTTTCGTACATTGTTTTAATCTATCAGTTTCTACAACAGAATATCAAAATTAAACTCGTTCTCACGACTTACCACCCAAGCTATTGGTTGATGGATGATGAGAGAATAACGTCAATTACAGATTCAGTTGGCGATATTTTATGAGACACGCGATTGAGTTTCTCTAGCAATTAGTTTGTTCGGGTAGTGTTTTGAATTCCACCATCTCGCTTTTGCAATATATATCAAGCAGTTATAAGAATTGTAAGAAAGAAATGGTGACCTTTTGTGGGGACTACACGAACTGAATATGGAGGCAATGGAATAATTTGTTTTTTGTGTTTATATCTTTTGCCAATCTCAGTTGCATGTGGAAAACTCCAAAAGGGTTAAATTTGTAATGTATTCATTATAGCTTATCATTTTGGTGAAGGGCTTTCTGTGGTACCGACATCAATTAATGTTTTAGACATTTATGTATTTTTTCAAATATGGCGCAAACGTGACTACCAATAATTTGTTTGCAGAAGTTTCTGTTTTACACCAATCCGTAAATTTCTAAACTAACGTTTATTTGCTTAAATGCACTTGCATAATACAAAGCATAATCAAAAGCTAATGGATTCCAATTTTTTGCCAACTTGTTTTAAAAAAAGTTGTACTATAACAGCATTAGTTGCAAATTTATTCGGTAATTCTTTGCAAAAGTTTAAGCCAATAAGAATTACTGCAAACTTCAGGAAAAGCTTTAAGAATGATTTGTCTTATCCAGCATACCTGCAACAATTGATTATTATTGCTTGTCATTATCGCTACGGCATTTTTTAGCGATATTTTGAGATAAAAGAAGACCAACACTAGAGTATACCATTTTTATTTTCATATATTGATGACGAAACGGCAAAATATATGTTTCATCAAATCCTCCAAACATCCATCCACCACTAACCATTTTACCAACACCTGAACAAGTAACTACTTGACACCACTTTAATCTTACTCATGTCTTATCCGAATACTCTGCGACTTCCACGTGACTCTTCATCTTCATTATTTCTTCAGTTTCCGGTCATTAAATTGATCATAATCATGTAAAAGAGGTAATAATTTCCCACGATTGATAAATCGTAAAGGCTTTCTTGTTTTTACTCAAAATTTTACATTCAGTTGCTATAATCATCATTCTATGTTGTTGCAGCTCCCACTGCATCGAATCTGGTTGGTGCCGAGGTGCATTTCTAGGATGCAAAAACGGAGACAATAATAACAAAGAGTACTTGCTCCTTTTCTTGTTCCTTTCCTTTGTAAATTGTGTTTATGATGCGATGTTTGTGATGATAGTCGTCATTATATATTTTTCCTTGTCGTTTTGATAACAGGTCTGGACTTCCACTTCGCTGAGTCAGTTTGCAGGCAGTACGCTTATGTGCATACTAAACTTCATCCTAAGAAGCCAGCACAAAAACACGGGACTGCGCTTCGAAAATGCCTTGTTACACTTAGGGCCGTAAACAAATGTGTGTAATTTATACATGCATATTGTATAACCATGCTATTGGATACTGTTTATATCACTATTTTTATGCTCAGATACTTATTCTCATATATACTCAGATACATTTTATGCTCATATATTTATTGTTATATGCTTTATTATGTATATACGTACTGTTCATGGTAACAAAGATACTCGGAATGTGAGTATTGTGTTCTCTTCTTGCCTGTTTTTAAATGATCATTCATGAATCTATAATAGACGTAATGGAAAAAGATTATGGGCACTGGTGATTATGCATGAAATATGCTAATATAGGACGCTGTTGTTAATACGGAAGCTAGTTACATATGTTAGTATAAAACGATTTAGCATGTTATTGATCCAGATTATTTATCCTGATTATTTAACATGGTATATATACTGATTATTTAATAATTGTAATGATTTATGCACGGAGAGTACGAAGGGTTTTTAAATTAACAAAAAATACATTCACTAAAAAGCGACCAATTCTGATCAATTTTTTTACACTACGAACTCCCACATTTCCGAACAGTCAGAAATTATGTTTTGTTGCCTACCAGATGTGATGAGAGCATGATTATTTACTGGAGTTCATGGATACCAAACACTCTTCGTTTGTATTGGAAATGATGAGTCTGCAGGTAAATTGGAATCAAATTTTCCCGTCCCGTGGCCCATTAACGAAAAATGAAATATCGAATGGATTATTAGATATATTAGATACCTTGTGGTATTATTAGATACTCGATGAGAGTATCTATTGGTTTTGGTGTGGTTGACTGTATCCCGTCCGTCAGGCAGTCCGTCCGTCCATCTGGCAGTCCGTCCGTCCATCCGTCCGGCCGTCGCCCCGATATCTCGGAAACGGCTTTAAATTTTTAAATTCTGTTTGATGGAATCGAATCCTATAGGTCTGACCTCGGGGTCAGGGTCAAGGTCTCTTTATCTATAACTCCTAAACGCTTACGAATTTTGAAATTCTGTTTGTACCACCAAATTTTTGAAGAATGGAACTTTGGCTGACTTTTACCAACAAAAAAGTTCATGGCCCATTACTGCTGCAGCGTTTTTGGCCCTCTGAGGAAGTTTCTGTGAAATCCGTCACGGGATATTGTGGAGGTCAGTGCTCATGGTCCGTATTGCGTTCCTATGTGTTCATCTTCTGATGAATACTGTGATGACGATGATGAGGATCTTACTTAACCCATTCCATCGAAGTCGTCCTCTTATGCAGTGAGAGTTGAAAATGTTAGTGGATCAGACGATGATGTGGATACTTTTGAACTTGATCCTTTCCTGAGAGAAGTCATTCAACCGAGACCGACTACGGCGATCCCGTCAGAACATGACAATGGAGTGTCCGCTGACGTTGCTTCTGTTTCTACATCTGCTCGTCCTACTGTTCTACAAGGTTTCCCTTCAGCTCAAGGACAGCCCTTCCCTCCTGTTGGCCTACCTGCTGCTTGTGCACCCCTATTGAACATTGAGGCCAATGCAGGCCAGCATCATAACAATGCGTTTCGTCGTCCTCTTGTCCCAACAAACATTCAGCATCCAGGTAGCTCTGCGAGGAAACAAAGGGTGCAGAGAAGACCAAACATACATACAAGCGTCTCATTAAAAGATCTTTGGTGATGTTTGGGATGATTCCTCTTTTGTCGACTGAAGCAATTGAAACATGTACACGATGATGGTCGATCTGATTTTAGGATAAGGGTTTACCCATCTATTGATGAGACAGGTATGCATGTCATTCGACTTCGTCGTAATGAAGGTTTTACAGGGAACTTTATGGGTATGAATATAACTCCGTGTTATGATGCGCTGCCCTTACTTCATGGTGTGGCTCAAGCCTACCTGGATTTGGGTATGCCTCAGGGCAATTTGAATAAAACGTTGAGAGAGCTTATGACTCTTTCTAAGCAAAATATTTGAGAATTTCTGATGTTTTGTTCGTAAAATACTGCCCTTTCTTAACACAGGGTAGTTGATGTTTTTAGAAAATTTGTGAGTGTGGTAATTTACTTTGTTTGTGTAAAACGACTTTTTTATACCTTTTTATACTTTTTTTGCTGACAACCTTTTTGATAGAGGGTAAATGTAGCTTTGTTATTGGATAGTCATATTTTTGGATTTGTTGTTGCTGAATATTCTTTAGAACTTTATTTTAAGACGGTAACGTGTTTGTGTGTGTTTGTGTGTGCTTGTGTGTGAGGAGAGCAATGAGCAATATGAGATGAGCGTTTCTAGGGCAATGATAAGGTATTGGTGTAAACTTAACCTTTTTACCTGTTTTTGTATTGACTTTACTATACTTATACACCTGCTTTGTCCTGTTATAAAGACAGTATTTTATTTGGGATATGTCGTGTACCCATGTTTATGTTATGCATTATAGCACTTATAATACACCATGGGTTGGTTTTGGTCATGCATCATCTTATCAGCATCATCATGCATACACATAATATATTTAAAATCTACATGCATATTGCAAAGTTACTATCAATATGTAGGGGTGGATTATGACAAGGTATAAACACTATAGAAATAATACTGTTTGTAGGTTTATCATTCATATACGTAAAAAAAATACGTTGGTCAACGTTTTCTCCCCTTGTTTTATAGGATAGAGGACTTATACATGCTTCTTTGTATAATGGAGAAAAGGGCGGACGTGGCGCGCATTATAATACTTATCAGATCATTTTATTAGATCAAGCATTCGTGTACGTTCACGTACGTATCATGCGTATACATTTATAAGTCAATTAATGAGGGGCCAACCCTTTTATCTAATTAATATGCAGATCGCGTGCGCGATTAATTACCTCTTTTACATGATTATGATCAATTTAATGACCGGCATTTAAACTGCATAAATTTCGCCAAAGGTTCCACATTTAACTACTATTTACTGTTTTTTTGCAGAGAAACCTATAAGGTTATGTAGTTTATCGGCCATCTCGTTTTGTCAGGGTGATGATCTTCATCATCATCTTCACGAAGCTCTGAACAAGCAAATTAGTTTCCTGCCTTCCTTATCACCTAGTTCATCAAATGTCCGTGGTGGAGAGAGTGAATAAATGCAATTGTTTCATATGGTCTTTAGTTAAAAATATCGTTATAAACGTTTCTAGTTATCAATTATTTTGAAGGTTATATATTCCAAGTTGAGATTAGGGTTTGCTGCGTATTCATTATGGAAAACATGCAGTGGATGAGAACATGAATTAGTCTATTGTTTGATTTATATGTCGCTGGTTTTGCCTTCAGTGGTTTTTATTTATCATGGAGGATAATAAAATATGACACATGGATGAAACTTATGATAATTATGAGATTAGTGTCTTCATGAAAAAAATCCACGAACGCAATAAACAACAAACTATACCCTTGCACATGCATAACTGTGTATTAGCTATTGTTGCTTTTTAAATTGGAACAAATATAAAAATGAAAGGCATGTATGTGTAGTGAATATCGTTCCATTATGTATATGTGCATACATTCATTTCTCTGTTCTGTATGTTACATATATTTAAGACATCATGTATATAAGACATCCAAGTGGACTAGATTCTTTTACCCCAACTGAACACTCAAAAAGATTTCTTCTTTTAGTCTCAAAATTTTCTGTTTCAGAGTTTGGTTAAGTTGAATTCTTGATGATGGAAACTGAAGAATCTATGTCTATTCAATCAATTTCAGATACTTCTGATTTAGAAGATATTGTCATGTTTAAGTGTAATTTGTGCGGTGAGGTCGTTACAAATGATGGAAGAAAAAATCCCCGTCTGGCCCACAAGAAGATTGGAAAACTTAGGTAAGATAATTCATACAATTCTGCCACAAATCTAACTATTGTGTGTAATATATTGGAAATATAGTGTAAGGTTTGAAATCTGTATTAATATATCTTGTGTAGTTGTTTTACAATTAAAAGTACTGCCATAACAGAGGTGGTCCAGACTGACATTAAAGAGCTGAACAATGACGGTCAGGAAATGGACACAGACATCGTCACACCAGATCGACCAGGTTCCAGTAGGAAATCTTCTGCCGGAGCTGCGATTGTGATTTGGCAACAGAAATCACAAATGAAACGTAGGTTGTTTTAACGGGGTGAAGTGGCAAGTAAATTATTCATTATCCCTCTTGTTTCAACCAATTTCTTAGTTTTTTTATACAAACTATAATTTCGATATTTTTTCTTTCAATTTAGTTTTCAGGAGGGAGAGTATTAGTGCCTGATCTTCCTGCTTGAAGCCTGAAGTACGTTCCTTCTTGTTGTAACGCCGTTGTTTTATATGACGGCGTTATGTTATGTTTTATATATCTTAATAAAGTGTTATGCACCAATGTAAGAAATTTGTACATATGAAATAGATAAGATTGATTTTCGATTTTAATTGATATATTCATTTATTTTGGAATCTATGGAATATGTATGCGCATGCCTTCTTTGAATAGAACATGTTTCGAAAATAATTTATAGTTCAATATGCATATCGATATGTGCATATCTCCATACATTTTGGATATATTGTTGTATTGTTAAATAATGCTATCATGATAATTAAATAACAATGAACATAAATCCATAATACTAGTATATTTCATACGTTTAATTAAAACGTTACTACTTAGGTAAAGCATTTCGTTTTTGATGATGACGATACCCAAAAACTACGTTTTAATCCCGATGTATTTTGTGCATGTTCATTGAGTAGAGCATGTTGTGTGGAGCAACGCACATGCGACAGCCCTGCTCGTTGCTTCGCTGTCGTTGTGTACTTAACAATGTTACTAATTAAGATGCGACAAGATGTGATGGTCATCGTCACACTAATTATGTTAGCATGTAACTAGATCACGAGGGCCAACTCCCTGATTTTGATGTAATGTAGTAATGCATAAAATTATGTGTGCATTTTAGGTTACAAGTAATTGTGTATGTCCAGTCAACGTTTCACGTTGACTGAAAATCTATATATGATGCAAATGTTCAGTTGAATAAATGGGCACTCTGCTGCTATCACTTCCCCTTAAATCCTCCTTGTAGGGTGTCTCCATTATTAACCACCCACATACTATACCCATATCACAATATATCGGATTAGTAAATTATTATTGGTGTAACAACTGGTTTTGCTTTTTGTATAAGACTACAATTGGGCTACAATACATGATACTTAAAGATATTTAGCCACGACAAAATATAACAGATTTTTTCGTAATTATGTGATGAACTGAAAACAGATCTTGTCTGTAAAACTAGACCCACAGATGTGTGAAAATAAATCTGTTCTGAATCACCAAATGACCTTTAGTGCAAGCTTTTGGATCACCGATAGCTTGAACTTAAAGTTCTTTTAATCAACTGCTGTCATCTCGGTAAAGTAACCATTTTTTCAGGCGTTCTCTAAGTTCTTTTAAAACAGTTCAAGGAATTAATTTTTGTTCTAAAATGTTTAGTGAATATGTCACACACGAGTTCAAACTGTATAAGTTTTCAGGCTAAAACGGGCGTTGAAATAATTTCTATCTACCCAGTGTTTCTTGAGCTTTATCCTCACTTAACTTGTCAATCCCATTAAAAATGGTTCGTAATTTAATTGACAACGAGAGCTGCACCTTTTTGTGCATCAAAGATCAAATCGAAGCTTCTTCTAGCGCAGAATCTAAACCTGTAAGCCTTATCACTTACAAAATTTTCAGTAATATGTTTGATGGAAAGTTACTATACTTTATGGATTTGGGCACTTCATATCATCATTACATATCATCTTCAAGAAAAAGGTGCTATGCTGGAATTCTCTTGGACTACGCCATTGAAAAAGCGAAAGCCGAAAAATGTAATGTCGTAACTTTGGAAAGCGGATATGCGAGAAAAGACGCTCATCGTCTGTATTTAAAGAAGGGATTCAACATGACAGATCATCGTTTCTGCTATAGCATCAATCCGCTGTAAAATTGAAACACTGATTTGTTAAGTATCAATGTATCATTGATACTTACTGAATTCACTATGTGTGTCCGTCCGTCCGCACGATATCTCGAGAACGCTTTGACATATTGACCCCAAATTTGGTGTGTAGGTCATTTGGGTCAAGGGCAAGACGTATTGATTTTCAGCCCCCTAGGTCAAGGGTCAACCAGACACATGACTCCAAATGACCACAGTTACAGCGGCTCCGGAGGTTTCTTTCTGAGCAGGTCTGGCACGACTTTCTATG
>JAQFXM010006835.1:0-12701 GCA_034693345.1 Entomobrya multifasciata | reverse complement strand
TATCTTCAATTGTTGATATGTGTATCAAATTTTGGGTGCTCCAAAATATTTTTCATGAAAAAAAAGTTCTCAATGAAGCCAACGAAAAAAGAAAGAAAAGGATGATGCAAAAGTCGCTCTAAAGGATCTTAGCAATACGCATCATGCATTTATGTAATAAATATATACAGCTAAAAAGGTCCATACTTTTTTGTAATACATAAATATGTCAGACCAAATATATGTATGTATGTGAGTTTTACTTAGGCTTTATTATGAAATCACTATGCAATGCAAGACAGTAGTATCGATTTGCCTGATAGAACAAAGCACAATCAGTTCAAAAAGTGACACAAGCTGTAGCATATGTAGCTGTTAATTTGAACTATTTTCTGAGAACGAAGTAAGAATGTCATCTCTACAAAATTCATTGTTTTGTTTATGCACTACATCATCCCTTTCAATATTTTTATTTACTTTTTTACATTTTAATTCTAATGTACGGGCTTCATGTATACACTATAAGGCTACTATCTTCCTTTGCAGGAAAAATGTAAACTTTTGTTGAAATACGATATACGATCATTCCAGTTCTCCATGAAACTACACGTATCGTTTTTCTTATGTGATAAAACAAATACCTGACCGAGCAATTCATAATGCGTGTATGTACAATTAGTTGAAAATATGTGTGCACGCATTCTAATTCTAAGCCGCATCTCAGTTACAAATCAAATTATACTTTCTACTATCCTTAGCGTTCTTTTCTCTGCTGAAGTTTTGCATGAAAATTGCTGTTACAAGTTGCAATTAAAAAGTACATAATACAGTCTACTTGTAACTTAATCCGTCAAGATAGCACCTTTATTTGAATATTTATATCAAATTCATATACGTACGTGAGAATTCTTACAAAATGCCCGGTGACGCAAAATTTCAGAAATCCCGGGTCAACTTTAAGTACAACTTCAAAAAATCCCGGGTCGCCATCCTGAGCAAAATTTTTCTAAAAATCCCGAGTGGTCCCAAAATCCCGGGTGCCTCTCAAAAATCCCGGGTCGCCTCTCAAAAATCCCGGGTGCCTCCCAAAAATCCCGGGTCGCCTCCAAAATATCCCGGGTCGCCTCCTAAATCCCGTGTGAAACCTCAAAAAACCCGGTGACGCACGGTGACGCAAAGAAAACCTGGGACCCAAAATCCCGAGTGCCTCTCAAAAATCCCGGGTCGCCATGCTGAGCAACATTTTTCTTAAAATCCCGGGTGGTCAAAAAATCCCGGGTCGCCATGCTGAGCAACATTTTTCTTAAAATCCCGGGTGGTCAAAAAATCCCGGGTCAATTTCAAAAATTCTGAACGACCAACAAAACCCGGGAAACTTCTTAAAATCCCGGGTGAGCCCCTGAAATCCCGGTGACGGCGTCACTGCGTCACGTAAGAATTCTCACGTACGCCCATATATATAATTGGTACGATTTTATTAATTATAAACAAACGTTTGGCAACTTGGCATAACCTTCCATTTTTTATCAATGTAAACCTTCAGTACTTAAAAAATGGTAACAGGCTTAACCGATTTTGCAAAGAACCATATAAAAAACAGCAGCACAAGCAGTCACAACGTATGCCATTAATTCAAAAAGCCTCGCGCATGGCGCACAGGGCGTAAAATTTGGTTCACTTACCATCTTACTCCAAGAAGCTGTGGCGGATTGGCTATCACATCGCATTCTATGAGAATGTCACTCGATTCATTGACCGTCACATTTGATGGCGATACCGTTACAACGGGCGGATCTAGAAAAAAATGAAAACGTGCGAGAAATTAGATTATCACTCCTCATACATATTATTCAAAGAAAAAACCTTAATATACTTTGCTCACACAATACGAATGAATCATATCTTCATATTATTATGATATCGTGGCGTGAATATGAGCTATCTATCAATTTTTTTGGAATGTGTATGCTAGGTATGTTTGGTAAAAAAGCGAAAACTATATTTATACATGACATAGCCTAATACGTATTCTGTTCCAATCCACCGATCAAACAAAAGTGGTAGTCTCACCGACACACATTACATAGTTGGCGTGGTTCTGAATAAGAAAACTTTCAAATTCTCTTATTCCTTTGTCCTCTATGCATACCGCATTCGGTGTATTATATGGAAATGTAATCCTTCTTTAGCAGTTTTACTACACCAGTATTATCACCAAAGTCGTGGATGTTTTTTTGATAATTTAGAATTCGTTTAGTGTACCTTGGTCAGTAGTATAATATAATGGTGTAATACACAGCCATTAGATTGATTCTTCTAAGGCGTAGTAACTTGGTATGGCTGCAATGCTGAATGTGCAAGGAAGGAGAAAATTTTTTTGGTGTAAGCGCATTGAAGATCAGTATTCAAACTATTTTTTTATAAAACTAAAAAAGTTCTCACTCTGTCCGTTCTTTGATCCTCCAACTCTCTCTCTCTCTCTCTTTCTTTTTGAATTACATTTGCTTACTTCCTTGCTTGCTTGAACCAACATCAATACAAATACCAAAAACTCTGACATTGTGGGAATGAAATTAGAAAACTTTTCTTCTCTTTTTTCTTTTGGACTAGAAAAGGAAAAAAAGATTATCAAGAAATGGAAAATTTTCTTTCGTTTCAATTCATTTCATCTTTTTTACATACAGGGGAATATACATGCTATACAGGGGGATATAAAGTAATATACTATGTAGGTGCACGCAAACATGCATAAAATGATAAAGGTGAAAATAGTTTGAAGAAAAAGCATTGCAAGATTCTTTTCATAAAACCAACATGATCTATTTCACGTATAGTGCTGTATAATGCTCTGTAAAGAATATTATGAGATGGTAATCAGAATCCAAAGGAGCTATTCTCAACTTTCTGTTAATACATGTGACTTGCATTGTACACATACATTACCGAGTCGGTTTAATACAGTCGAATAGATATTAGTGCATAAATAACCACCAATGACGAACATCATTTGTCGATCACAAAAATATTGTCACAATTTGATTGATGAAATCGATATATTTGACAATCTTTCGAAGAAATCTTTGCATTATTTTTATCAGCATTTTGTCTAACCAATCCTAACTAAACATAGCACAGCGTTTTCTCCAGTGTTCAAATTGGCCAAGTATAGCCCCTTTATAAAGGCTACTGATTTAAAAAATATATACACAAGTTGTAGTGTACAAGTTCACTGGTAGACTAATAAAATTCCACAATGTCGACATTATAAAAACAATTTGATTAGTAAAAACTTTCGACTAAATAATTTTGACTCAAAAAATTCACATATCAAAATATCAAGTTTATCGCGACAGTAGTCAACTGTATTATCACGTCTCGAATTTCCTGCTTTTCTTGGCATCTTCTCTTCATCAAGCTATCTCAATTTCATATATTCCTTTCATGTATATCTACGTATATGATGTTCGCATAGGCCATCTTCATTTTACAAAGAATTTCAACAATTTATAGAGTGCATACGTGCAATTATGTTTGCAGCCATGGTCAAACTATGTCATATTTCTTGACTGTCAGACACATTTTTCATTCTCGAGCTTCGTCTTCAGACTTGAATTTCGTGTTTTATAAACTATAAAGACTGCCTTTCGAATTATTTTCAACTCATAACATGCATCTTGAATGACATTTTGTGCATTTTTATCGTAAATTTATCAGTAAAAGTAACAAAAACTTGTCTTCAGAGCATTTCACTAAATCTCAACATTCAACCTACCAATTTTTGTCTACGTTAGCTCGTCATTTCAATGGCATCCTGTAATAACATACTTCACTTCCTTTCAACTTGCAATTCAAGTTCAAGTTGATTTATCGAAAAATTCATTTACTATTATTTCTGGCATGGTATTGCATGCTGCTTGACAAAAGAGAGGGGAAACGTAGACTTTTAATAGAGAACTTGAAAATATAGCCATATTGATGTACAATGAACAGTTGAAAAACGGATAATGCGACGATGAAAGTTTGGGGACAAGGAGGAAAAACAGATTAAAGAGGAGAACATGGGTGGATCATAAAAAATACTAAGAACGGACACCTTTTCTTTAGCAATAAACTTTATAAAGAAAAGGGGACTTCAAATAACTAGAAAATGAGGGGAAGACGAATACCAAAACAATGTTAAAAAACGTTATTTGAAGGACGACCAGATCAAGAGATATTGAAAACGTTGCTGTGAAATATGTACACAAACCATCTCACAGTAAACTTGTAGTATTTTTCTTCTTCATCATCCCTTTTCCCAAAGCACAATCGGACTTGATATTCCAATAACATTGTATTCACCTTTTACAGCACGTGAAAACATGAAGAAAAATAAACTTGGAGCTCAAGTTTAAGAGAAGTCAAGTCAAATGTGCTTGAGTGAACACGAAAATGAAGCCTGAAGAAGTAAAAAAGTATTAGACGCAGTAGAAAAATGGTGGCGGTAGTGGTAAACATAATAAGAGAAGCAAGGAAAGTAAAGAAAATATCAGAGAGAAAAAAGGGAGAAGGGGGCTTCCTTCAAGCCATGAACACACGAGGTCTTACTCAAGTAGAGAAACTATCTGCACTACAAATTCTGCTTCTGGTTTTTTTCATTTCTATTATTTCAATACCAACAAACCAAACTACCATCAACAACTAACCAAATACAAACACACATACTCATCAAGAATGAAGAGTAAATGTACCTTGAACCTTGTTTAATTTCAACCAACTATCATGATCGTGATGACGGTGGGGAAATGGGACCTACATAACCACCAACTATTAGATTGAACAGGAAAAATCCTACTAAAGAAGACAAATGTGAATGTTTCAGTTTCACTTTAAATAGTTTAATAGCAGCAGAAAGGGATTGCGAAGGGAAAAAGCTAAATATAAAATGAAAATTCTTGGACGATTCTTAATGAATCTTTTTTTTGTGAAAGAATTAGAACGTGTAGGACAACAGGATAAGTCAGAGTAAAAATTTATGGACGTGAATGAAGAAGGCAAAAGAAAAAATTCTGTGTAAATTGCGAAACCTCACTGAACTTTAGCATCACGAGTACGAGAAACTAATTGGTTTTTTTGAAGTGACATCCACAATGTTCATTCAAGTAAGCGAGGTATCGGTGAAATGATAGTTGGTTGACCCAAATGGTAAATTTGTTATGAAATCCTATATATGTGTTAGCTAATGTACTGGTAGTAAGTCATGTGGAAGATCAATTTCCTTTTAATTTAGAACAAGTACTTTAGAAGTCAGTAGAGATTATTGACAAAAAAGGAAAAAGTTTCTCAATTCCAAAAATGTATGTATGATTGTGAAAATTGCAGAGATATGCTGAGAATTGCTGAGGTTTTGCGCAATTTTCAACTTATGTTATGGTGGCATGATCGTTTGTACACACGTTTTGTCAGGCTTCCTGTTTTCGTTGGAAAAAATTGCAAAAATATTTCTTCAAAAAGAGCCTTTCACTTCCATAAAAGTTGTTATGCAAATGGCTCGTTCATTCAAAACCTTCCCACTTTTTCCTTTAGTTCGACTGTCAACGATAGAGAATGTTGAACATGACAAGGTGAACAAGTAACTTGAAAGCAGGGAGAACGTAAGTAGGAGAATCAGGGCGTAGTGGTGGTGGTATCGTGCAAAGTAATATATCAAGAGTAATTTATGTAAGAAACTGGATGGATGGATGAATGGTAGTATCTTGACTGAGTGAGAACTATAAAACGTGAATGACAGGATATCCAAAGGCTTGTGTGTTTTTCTCTTGTGTTGATGTGACATCAAAAGGTGTTTCCCTTGCCACTTTAGAGCACTCTGTTAGGGTTTTATGGAGAGCGTGTCCTAAAGATCAAACCATTTTCCTTTTTGTTCTCTTTCAACACGTCAATTATACTGATAACACAGCATTTTACGTAAAAATACCATGTGGGAATAACATCTTTCTCATGTATACGTATGTGGTTCTGGGCTTTTGTGGCTAAGAGAAAGGCATGCACACATGACGGAGCAAGTAGAACTGTCTAACAATGACCTTCTGGTGTCATGTCCACGTGTCGTTTATAAAATGGGCTTACTAAAGATTAGTATGAGTCTATTTCAAAATTACATTGGCTGACCAAAGTTGCCGGATGACCATGATCTAAATAGTATTTACATCAGGCCTGTCAATTGATTACACAAAGCTATCGCGTCATTTACTTGACATGATGCTTCGCAATTTGCACTATTGTGCAGTAGTACTACAAAACGTTTTACGTTGATGCTCTGAATCGCTACTGTCTGAATATAGACAAACAGGTAATTGAAGTAAAGCTATTTTTGGTTAATTGCTTTTCCTGGTTTAGTAAACTTGTTTGCCATCAGAGATTAATCACGAAACACAAATTCTTTATTTATAATATGACATATTACAGGTACCTGAGTTTATCTCCGGATATTTTTATGAGGATTTATGATATGAATATGTTATGTTATCATCTAATCATGAAGGAAGCTATCACATGAACTAATAAAGTGGAAAGAAGTAGTTAGTAGTTCACTTACAATTGACCTGGAGCTTCACTTTGGATCTTAATGGAATTTCACCCCTCGCTTCCATTACGGAATTGATCGTTTGACATTCAATGGTGATCCCGTTCTCCCAACGTGTTGCGGTAAAGATGAATCTGCTCTGTGTTTCGTATGTTCCATCAGCCTATTTGGTAAAATTAAGGAAACATCTCATGTCAAACTCAAACATTTATAATTACAAATTCCATCACTCTTGAAAAATACATTTCATTGCAGCATTATTTGGGTCAATGCACACATAATTTGGAACTATCTATTTTAGAACATTAAAAGTACAGCAAACGTATTATAATTTGTCACATGTAATCACACTGAAAATAAGGACGCACGTCAAAACACGATTACAACAATTAATCCATGCAAACGTTTTTTCTTGTAAAAAGGACATGTGTTAATACAACATTACAAATCAAGCGGATTGTACGGATTCAACATTAATTGCTCAGATAAGGTTTCAAATCAAGCTTCAACACAAGTAAGCAGGAATATATATAAAACAAGCTTTAAACATATACACAATAATACTACATTAAACCAAGCAAGCATAATTATGTGACGCTTTAGGGAAACGCGAGGTATTTCTCAAGTTATCCTCCACCATGAAAAGGAGTAATTTTTGAAATGGCATTTTGAATGCTTTTATTAAAATAGTAAACCGCTCTCTTAATGACTTTGATAATTAAGACCTCCAAAATAATTCCATGAAGGTTTCAACATTTTTTTGCATACTTGCTATCAAACTGCTTCGTTCATCTTGTATTCAGCCTTCACTGTTGTGGTTTCTCTCTTAATTTATCGAGAGAAAAAAAGATGTCCATCTTCTCTTTCTTTACGTGCTACTCTCTACTGCCATTTTGCTCTTGATTCCCTTTACTCTTTTTTTCTAGTCAGTCAACAGCTCGCAGTCCAGTTGTTGCTTGTATGCTGCTGTTGTTGATAATAATGATGATGATGGATCATTCAGGTCATGCCTAGTCTTTTACCAACTCATAATTGGATTTCCGATGTGTATGTGTGTAGTGTGTGTCTGTGGTTTTGTCTCATTCTTCTTCTTTTCTCCTTTTATGTCTGTATATATTTTTACTTTCTTTTTCTTTCATTACAGCTATTGCAGCTTCTATTGACTGCGCTGTCTTTCTTTATTCTTTCACCCGAAGAATAAGATACGAAGATAGAAGAACTCCTTTGCTGACTTCACTTCACTTAACTTGTCTAATAGAGTACACGGGAGAATAATAAGTATAGACTATGTAGGTCCGCCCGCACATAAGGCATATTTAGGTGTGGGCTGCTACTTGTATAAGTATGTATGTAAGCAGTTGTTCACGTCAAAATCGTCTTTTATACTTCTTTTCATCGCCAACATCCTCATCATCGTCGTCATCATCACAGACCTCATCATAATCATCATCCTCATTCTTCCAGATGAAGACACAATTCAGTACACGAGAATGCACTGAAAGCAATTCCTCCCATATACTCCTCCCTTCCCCATAGACTATGCTACACCATCTTCTCCTCATCATCCACGCGTACTACTCACTTTTCTCTTTCAATATATCATATTTAATCAAACACATGAAATTCTGGAGAAAACCACGGAAAACTCAATCTACCAGTAATCCTTGTCTCGCGTTCACAGACATCAACGCAGCAATGTACCCGGGCACATCTACAGGTTTTTGCCTATATGTTCAGTGTTATTTTTATACACATTTAGTTCCGCAACTGGTTCTATTACGGGTGATGATGATAATGTTTGTTCGTTTTGATGACGACGATAGGCTCAAACTTTGTTTTATCCTTTTTTACGTCCTCATCTTTTTCCTTTCAAAAAGAAGGAAAGAAGAACAAGTTGCAAAGGTTGCAGAAAGTTTTGCACCATGTTTTCCTTTTTAAAAGGAAAAAATAGTTACAACTTTCACACAACTTGTATAATAGCTATATGCTTACATAAATACAGAATCAGTCTAGCTTTTCCTGGAATTGTATAGGTTTGCTGATGGAGACGAGTTATTAAATAAATACATAATACATGCACACATAAGGCCTGAAACTTGCTTTTCTCTCTTTTGATTAAGTTGATGGATAAAACAGTACACAGAAACAACCTGTGTAAATTCTAGATCGTTTGTAGTATAGTATATTATGTCCTTATAACAATAATGAAGATAATGATAGAAATATGAAACTTTTTCCCTTTTTCCAACAAAAACGGAGAGTTCAGCGGACTCGCTCTCGCCCTCCATTATAAGTACTTACTTTTTCCAGAAAAAAATATTATGCAAAACGGAACAAAATAATGTTTTGTTAATGCCTTTTCTGTTAAAACCAAGCAGTTGAGAAACTGTAATAACTAACTAAATAAAGTTTCGCACGTGTCATCATGATAGTGGCGGAAGTTGTTTGAAAGGCTGAACCATTGTTTGTACTTGTATCATAATTTCGTTAAGAAACTTTGAGTGTCTCCATATTTCGGTAATTATCTCATAGCAAAAATATTTTCCTACACATAAACTCTATGAAGCTTATAAACGCAATCAATGGCAACCATTACTCGCTTAAAATTCCCTTCCGCACTCACACATAAAACACTTTACTTTTTAATTTCGCTCGTAGCTAGCGTAAAAGGCTTTTTCCACACACGTATGTATAAACACACGCGACAGTTTCAATTTACCGCAGGGACACTTTTCAGAAATGACATGTGGAACTGGAAAATGGACCTCATCTCATCTTCTAATAAAATTGTAAACAGAATAATGGCAGCATCGCATCTAGCTCAGAAAACTACCACGTAGTCTTTAATAAAAATCTCTGTAGAAAAACCACTTTCTATACGATGTATTACCCTTATGCTGCATGTACTAAAAGTAAAGCTACTTCACTTCCAGCAGCACATGCTAAGATTGAGGCTTGTAATAATAATCATCAGACATTTTTTAAGCCTAAAGAGATCCTAGATCTACAAAGTATAAACAGGCAAGTGGGATGACTGGAGTGAAAAAAGCTACTTTCTCAGTATTACACTGTTGCTAGCCATGATATTATTCTGCAAACTACTAACTAGGTTTATACCACCACACTTACTACGCCACACTTACACTTATACGCACATTTTTAAGTTGAGAGCGAACCTTGCAAAAATACACCTCAGGGGAAAACTTAGCTATGATGTTATTACTTGGAAATGACTGTGAAAATGGGCCAAGTAGAGAAGAAAAAAACATCGTAGGAAGCAGGAAGAGAAAAATACGTTTGGAAAGCAATGTTCTTAGAAAACACATACACTTTTCTAGTATGTATGTGTATATAATGTACTTAAGCAACAACTCCTACATTTTTTTTGACTCTCTGCTTAAAACTAAGTATGTAAAAGTGCTCATGTAACAAGACGTAATAGAGCAGTAATGGAAGTAGACATACGTAATATTAAAGTGTAAGGTTGACTGGAAAGTTACGATGAACTCGTACTTATAATATGTCTATTTCAGCTAGTTCAGTTGAGCATCTTCTTCGATTCGAAAGCAATTCCATTTTCGCAATGACTCTTTGCTCACACCATACCAAACAAAACATATTTTTAACTTTTTTGTTTCCGATTCCCATCGGTATATTATTATTTTTTAGAGAAAAGGATGGTTTACAGCAACAAAGTCCTGTTTAGACTTCAATCTCAAGACATTACATTGCTCAAATAAATTTAAACCACGGGACAATCAAAATGTAATGGTTGAACAGTGTTGTGTTATGCTGCAAGCCCGAAATTGGGTCTGAGTTAACAAAGTGGAGATTGCAGTAATAAGTAATCCCTTAATGGTAAGTAAGTACACATGTTGTACTACTAGTACAAGAAAATGTAGTAGGGTAAGTGCTATGCAAATTTCTTTTCGTCAGAAAAAAAAGTTTTTATTTCCTTCTCTGGTAGTACATGTTATCCTGCAAAGAAAAATTCTAATCTCGGTTTACTGCCCATAAAAGTAAACGTACTCTTATTTTCTTGCTCAAGACGATTGCCATAATAATGCTGTCCGGGATTCCGTGTAAAATATTATGATATAAAAATGTGCATCATATACCTACTTGATTCTGTATCTCCGGTGATGCGGTGCTAGAATGAGATGAGCTTGTATTATTCTCACTTTCATCGTCATCTTCCCGCACATTGGGAATAAGGGACATACAAGAAGACATAAATTTGAAAATAGTTTTTATGATTTTATTGGACTAGATATCAGAAAACCTTAGGTTTTCGGTGTCTTTATGTTTGCATATTATAATAACTGGCAGTGGGAATAAACGACATTTTTATCTGGATTGGCCATGTTAGGGTGACTATGAGGTAAGCTGGTTGGAGGATGAAGACAGTCCCTGTGTTGTAAACACGGAAGGAAAGTAGAGAAGGACGGCACTGTGATACCTATAGAGTTACAAATACTTTTCTTCCCGTTTCCTTCTTATTATGGTGAAAGGGAGCAAAGAGGAAGTGAAAGCAATGCCTGTATCATTGTGCTTGTCTGCATGTCACATTTACATGGTTATTACTGCCTCCGCAAAAACTTATTGCTACTGTGTTACCACTGCCATCACGCTATACACAATCGGGAACTTTAAGTAAATCTACAGAGTCACGGGGACCTGTCACCCAAAAAAAGAGAAAAGCTTTGTGACGGCGTTAGTTCCTGTGCGTAGAAAATGGATAGAATGGCAAATTTTTAAAAACTGCAATTCGCCTAACTTGTTTGGAATAATAATAATCATAATTTTTATCGAAAGGAGAAAAGGGAAAGTGGCATCTCTTTAGGTATATCCTATATACAAAAAGTGTAAAAGTATGGCGGTGGCGCTTTTTTACTAGTTGTGTGTAAAATGTCCATCATGATCAAATCGAGTGTTATGTAAGATGCTATAGTGTAAGTGAGTAGTACCGCACGTCAGAAACGAAAGTAAGGCATTTTGATAGTTCCTTCGAGCTTTCCCTCTACTTCTTGTCGTCTTTCCTGGTTTTTTTATGAATTCAACTAGGCCGTTTCACTCACATCAGTCAGACCTTATTTTCCCCATAAATGTTCAAAGGCTTGGTTGACTAACAAGAGAAGAAGGGAAACAAATAACCGGGTGGATTGAAATGCGTGGTGGTATATCGAACGAATTGCTTTGGTGGTATAAGACGACTGAGAGCACGAGAATAAAAAAGTTTTTTCTTGGAAAAGAGGCGAACTGTACATTTTGTTTGGGTACTTCTTCCACTCCCCCAATATCGAACATAGACCTCTAATTTTTCCGTAAGTTGGTTCAGTATACGAGTCCCAAATGTTTCCTTGAAACATCAAAAATTACACATTCTTACAAGATTGATTTAGAAACTTTGGCTTCTAATTTAAGTGAATGGGCGAGGCAATTATGCGGCCGGTTGGTTGCTTACTGCTTGCTTCTTCTGCTATGACTTGGGTTGTTTGTTACTTTTCCAAAATAAAAATGGTAGACTATTTCATGTACCTATATGTTTCACTACTTTCTCCACTCAAAAAAAGTAATATCGTCAAATACTCATCTTGTCGTGGTGGCAGTGATATTGGTGTAGTAGCAAGTCGGAACAACTTCTTTTTTCCCTTTATGAGTTCACTGTTTCTGCGATCATACCCATACCACTAGTATGCAAAAGAAAAAGACGGCCAGTTTTTTCTCAGTTTGACTCTGTGTGACCTGCCACTTACCTGGTAAACTACCCGTGGGAAATTGACAAAGTTTTAGCCGTAAAGCGCAGCTATTAAAGCTGTTGCTAGTAGTACATTACATGACTAAAAATCTCATAAAATAAAACAAAGCGAAGAGATGAGGAATAAAAACGGCTTTATAAGCAGAAGGCTTAGCAGAGTTTATGAAAAAGGGAAAAACTTGGATGCTGAAAAAAGACTTATAACCAGATCATTGTAATGATAGAAAGAAGGATCAATGTGATACTTAATATTTTTTGGGGTCAATTGGGATTAAAACGAGGACCATTTTGGGTCAAGTATGGGGTCATTTGGGGTCATTTTGGTCAAGTATGGGGTCATTTGGGGTCAAGTATGGGGTCATTTGGGGTCAAGTATGGGGTCATTTGGGGTCAAGTATG
>JAQFXM010006834.1:0-12701 GCA_034693345.1 Entomobrya multifasciata | reverse complement strand
ACGATAATTTTCACGTCAGGTATTTCTCAGCTTGTTATATCCCATTTTCATAATTATGTTTACAATTGGCGATATACTGGGCCATTTTTCTTTACAAAATAATTTTCTACTCCTCCTCCACCATAAATTCTCCACCCACACACTTTTTTCAGATAAAGATGTTATTGTTAATTAATTATGAACCTTGGCAATGGATCCTGTTTTGTTGACAAGTTGCCTCCATCAAGTTTTATTGATGGTGGTGAAGCCAAATGGATTTTTAATATGAAAATCGAGGGAGTGTGTTGTGTAAGCGCAAGCAAAAAAGAAAAATTACATTTTGTGTTTTAGAGGACATTGTCCGCTACACGAGCGAGGCTACTCTTTTTCGGTTCCTCATTCACAATTTGCAAGGGAGATAAACTCTCAAATTTTTTGCTTGTTGACTGCGCTTCATTTTTGCTGACAAAAAAAATTCTCGACAGAGGAGTGGAATCAAATGTTGCAACTTGTGGACAACGCGAATCAGTAATACATTTTGTTGAATGAATGCGAGATGAGATAGACTATGGCTAACAATGAGTAATCATTTTTAAACAAAAAATATATACTTTTCGTCTGAGTTCCAGAGATACATTTCAAATATATGTACGTAGGTATGCATGAAAAAATTAAATGCATTAAAGAGCATCGCTTAGTAAACGGATATAATGCCCTTTCTCCCTTTTCCTTTCTTTCAACTTTAATATAGAAAACTGTTGTAATTTGAGTGTAAGTGAATAATAGTGAATCAAAGTAGTTCCAGAATAAAAACTACTAACTTGTAATGTTTTCTTGAAATTTCTACAAGTTCTCGAATTGGGGCAGTACCAAAGTATGTACCTACAAAAAATTGATTAGTAGCACTATTTAAGAAGTGAACAATTTTTACGCCACAGTTAGCTTGATTTTAGTAATCGTATTTTCCAGCCGCAAGAGATATCTCCATTGCCTCTTAATTGATAGTATTGAATAAGCAATACGAATTCAAAACATGCAAAAGTTGTAGTTGTAACATCTATAATCATTTAACTACTTCCATTAGTTTCTCACTCATACTTACAAATGCAAAATAATAGATTTAGTTTATGCCTCGTATGAGCATCCGTCAATCTATTCTTATCATTTATACCCACCACCAGCGAAGATTTCCATTAATGCAACATACAACCCTTTCGCTGAATACTTAAATGCTTCAAATGAAACATGATGTTCTCTATTGTAAAAGTAACAAATCGAAAGTAGAAATTATGTAAGCTTTATGTGCGTCCACTTAAAAGCTACAGGGCCGGAACCCCTCAGGCAACAACATACCACTACCATCAAATTACACGCTATATTCACAATTCACCACCGCTGCACCAGGGAAAACCATCCTGAAAGACATGTCCTTATTTAGCATTCAAACAAAATAATAAAAATGAGAATTTGTGTGCATAATCTTAATTCTTTAAATGTTAACATGCTTCTCCAGCACTGCAACTTACAAATAGCAACATCCACAAAATATTTTTTAAAGTCTGAACATTTTATTATATTGTTTTGAGTGAGCCACATCACATCATCATCATATCATCATCAAATTGTAAATGTATTTTTGTTGAAACCGGACAGGAGCAAGTTTTATCGTTGATATCTAAGACTGCTTTCCAGTGATGAAGTGGTGCGGTTTTTTATCATATCCCAATCCCAAACCATGTCTATTAGCCATTACGATTACAGAAGCATTCTACAATTTCGTTGAAGGTACATGTACATTACATAAAAGCTTAGCTTGTTTTGAATCATACAGTCTCTGGAAAACTTCACATCATGCTTGGATGATTATAAATTTAATTTTAAGCAGTAAAAGATGCTTGTGAAGAATATGAAGATTGAAGACCCACCATCTTGAATGCAGGCATGCATACCATCATCATCCCCACTATTTGCCGCTCTTTTTATCTTTTTTTTTCTAAGATATAATCATAAATGTGAACAAGATGGAAAGAGTGAATGAATGACCTAATATCAGTTTTGACTTTGAGCATGTAATCATCATATTGAGTACCTTTACCTTACTTATAAAAAAGAATAGCGTCATATTATCAAGTTCTATAGATAACCATGAAAGACACCGGTATCAAAAATAGAAAAATGTAATTTTTCCTTTTTGTCTGGATAAGTCTGGATGTTGAGCTATTGTTGCTATTGATGGGGATGTCTGTCAGTCATTTATGTAATGATGATCATATTATTTCGATACAATTCTATTTCAGTCTATTGAACTTGCGTGTTAAAAACTAAAGATTGAAACATTATTCCATTCATAGTTTCATTCATGTGGCGAGGCATTATTCATTTCATAAGAGAACATGGTGGCAAAACGGTCTCCTGCTTTTTTAACTGAGCAGTATGGCATGGTGTGAAAAAAGTAAACAAAATGGTACGCAAGTAAATAAATATGATGATCTGAAGAGTATAACAATAGCCATTGCAAGAACTACCGTTTTTTATAGAAAAAATCTGAAAAAAATGAGCTGACATGACAGGATAATGATGTCATTTTCGTTTTCATCCTTAACAAGCAGCTTTTAAATATGGTGCGTCATGGAACAGTATTGTATGCCCAGAGGCTGATGTCGGTAGTCAAGTGTGTTCACTTGAACTATAGCCGATGTAACGACAAGGATCAGGAAATGTGAAATGGTTTTGATGGCAGTGTGCACAAGGATGTAATTGCAGAGTGACAAATTATGTACTAAAAATGAGACTAAATCAAATAGACGTAATTGTCGCGATTAATGTCAATCATTATTTTTCTAAAATAAATAAAATATAAAGTTTGAGTGTACCAAAATAGCTAATGACACTAATAGATTTTCCAAAATTATAACGATATTTTTTTCAAAAAGAAATAAGATAAAATTTATTAACCTCCTTGAAATTAAGATTCATTCTACAGCATGCACATATACATTTTATTGACTTATTTTATGCATCTTTATCAATTTTTGTAGAAATTTTATACTGATATCCACTCAAGATAAGCTTGGCATTTTCTTCCTCCGCAGCTAAGCGTTGTCTATTGTCAGAATGAACTGAAAATAAAAGTAATTTAGCAAATAAAAGTAAAAATTAAATACAAGCAGTTTACTAAAAAGTCAACATGTCACCATAAAATATTTGTAGAAATATGAATTTATTTACTATTCTCAATTTTTTGATTAATCCAAGCCAAAGCTCCAAACCGACTATTTCCCTTTGCTTTAGTCATGTCCAACGTTTTCTGTAATAGCTCAAGCCTTATAGTCGCCGCATAATTCTCCAAGAATAGCATAGTCTCATTGGTCTCATTTAATTTAACAAGCTTATTAAAGCATGATTCACATAGGTCAGTGTTTAAAAACACATTTGGCTTTACGTCCAATCCCATTAAATCATAGTGCATCTGTACTAAAGCCATGAAATTCCTATCCTTGATAACTTTTGCAACTTTGTGAGTTCCACAAATCTGACAAAGAATTGCCTTAGAAGTTTCCACAGAAGATTTTTCTTTATCAGGAGGAGTATCCTTAAGGTTCCACTAAATTATAACATGCAATTATAAAAGCATTAAAAATCAAACAAATTAATAACAAGAACCAAAAGAAAAAAACAGCAAAACAATAAATTAAATTCATTAATTGAATCCTGACAGGATAGGCAATAATGATTACTAAGTATTCCGCCACGTGCTTATTAAGCCATACAGAAAATTCCTTGAAATCCAAAACCATTCCCCACCGTATAAACAACTCCCAACAACCAATTCATCCTCAATATTAATCATCATTCATTTTTTCACTTCTATTTAATCTCCCATGCGTCATGATCATCATCATACTTTTATTCCCTTCCTATATCATCATTATACTTTTATTTAGTGAGCAGAAAAAAAAATCCCATTTTCCTGAGCATAAACAGACATACGCCATCCCGCACCCACGCACAACGGCACGTAACGTTTCACCCAACAAACAAAGGATGCAACGATGCAAGTTTTTCTCTTTAATTTTCTCAGTACCAATTTCCCAAAAACGAACACCCAGCAATAAAGCGGTGCAGTGCAGTGTGAGTGTAGTACTCTCTCCCATCTAGTAATAATAACGATAAAGGATCTAATTCAATAAGTTTCTTTTATTGCAATAAATACCACCGCGTCTTCTACCAGCATCCTTCGTCCGAGAGTAAATACCAATTTTCTTAGGAAAAAAGTGTAAGTAGAAAAATGCAGATAGCAATAATAAGTTATTTGTTTCTCTCAACAAAACGAAGCGAAATAAAGAAAATCTCTGTGTACTTTTTTTCTCTTTGAAAGAATTTTTGCCTCGTTTGCTTTTTTTCTTGCATTCACTCCTCCTGGTATTTGCAGTAATCTCTTTAGGGAAAGCAATAATAACCTTAAGTGTATAATGTAAGCAAACAAGATGAAATGAGATCAATACACAGAAGAAAATAAGTATTTACGAAGAAACAAACGTCTAATCTAATAATATCAGAAAACAAAGAGAGAGAAAGGAAGGGAAATTTGATTAAATCTGTCTATTTAATAATAAAATCAGATTACTTCAGATTATTTCCTATGACCCATTATACTTTAGTGTGTGCATTTATTTGTCTATCTGATATTCAATCCATCTCTCTTTATTTCTTGCCCCTTGTGTCATTGTACATTTGTACAAATATTAAAAATACCCCTTTTTTGCTCATCACTTCATTTTTTATTTATTACGTTTGTGGTACGTGCGTCTTTTGTCTTTATTCGTTCAGTCCTCCGACTCGTAACATTTTTTTCTCTCTTTAATTTCCCGACAGAAATTAGAGCACGCAGCCACAAAAAGAGTTTCAGGATTAAAACGATGTGCAATAACTGCACTGGTAAAAACAAAAACTGTTAAACATATTTTTTTCTCAGTTTAATTCCATCCAGAATCAGATATGTTTAAAGTGGCAGCGCAAGTGCGACATGGTATGTCATTCTATCATGCGTACATATTTTTTATCGCTTCATTTCATCCTTCTACGCACACACACATATACAACTTTACAAGTGTCAACCAGATGCATACTTTTTTTCTTCTCAAGCAGAGAACAGAGTTCACTGTGACGATATGTCATGTCATGGCTCATATTTCATTACTTCCAACAGAACATTCATAATAATATTCTATGATAATACCATTCACCACCATATAACAAAAGGCGACGGGTGTGAGAAGATGAGATGTAGAGTAAATATTGAGACAGAAGAGAAAAAAGGAAATTCAATCCAATCTGTAGCTCTACAAAAAAACCAACACCACTGAGAGAGAAAAAAATCTTGCATTTTTCTGTTATATATAATATATCGTATGAAATGCTATTTACCTACCCGAATTTTCTCACTTTATTTACACGTTGACCACTTACATATTTCATTCAACATAATAAATCAAACACATTGTGAAGAGGAATTACTTTCATTCTTGGCGATTCAATGTCTAAATCCCTAAAAAACGGACTTGTCTCTAAACAAGTAAATCCCAGTTGATATCCAATCTGAAATTCCAAACATCAACAATGTAATGTAACGTATTGTATATGTTGGCGACAAGGAAGGAAGCAACTTTCAACATAGATCAGCGAGAGGACAGGAAAAAAGGTTCCACTCGAAATACTCTTCTATTCTGACAATAGAGAATGCACAGTGGGAAATCCTGTTGACACTCTCTTTACTTGTGACAGATTCAAGTTGATACATGTCAATGTCAACACAAAAGTACAGAAAACAAGATTTGAAAAAAATGTGGTGCATGTATTTTCTGTAGTGTATTATTTACTAGTTGTCAACAGACTAACATGACAAGCCATGGTTCTAATGGAGTTCATAAAAAATCGTGAAAAAAAATGTAAAGAATACTGACGAGTGCATTTAATAGTGGACTACGAACAAATCAATAGTAAAACATAATCGATCATGACTGAATTTAAAATCAATCAATTATTGGAGTGGGTTTAAAAATTTGTTTTAAGGAAAATTAGATCCCAATGAAAATGTGTTTAAAACGCCATAAAAAGAACTTTACTCTTTTTTAAATGTACATTTCGCTTTTGAAGTGCCTATGCAGCTTTAAACAAACAAATACAGAAAAACTAAGAGAACGACCTTCACTTCACAGGTATGCGAATGTAAGCATGTGATGTAGATATGCATATTATGAAATAAACCAATGTCACGTTATAAAGATAATCAAATCACGTTTTAATTTCCGTTGCAAACTTACCTTGCTCATGACGACAGAAGCAATGTTGGTCATACTCATCGCACCAGCGCTACCAGTAGAGCTTGTTTCTTTCTTCGCAGAAGTGGACGTCGTTGCAATTGGAACTGAAGTAGAAGTGGCAGAAGCAGTGGCGACTATTGCTGATGCCACCGCCGGAGAATTATTACTATTAGATTGGCCCACCAGCACCAAAGCAGGGGTAGTCGAAACAGTCTTTGAATTTTTGTCCGATTGTGATTGAGATGCTGCTGGTGTCGCCGTTGTTAACCCCTTCCCTTGAGGAGGCGACTTATTACCACCATTGCCACTACTTGTCCCAGCAGGATTAGCAGTTCCTCCATTTCCGTTGCCATTTTTGGCCGCACCATTACCATTGCCGTTCCCGTTCCGCCCGGGAAAAGCTGGCACCATCAATTTAATTACCGCACTTCCTTTATTCCCATTTTTGCCGTTTTGACCATTACCACCAGTAGATCCCCCGTTTCCATTACCATTATTCCCAGAACTTTCTCCTGTAGAATTTACAGAAGCTCTTCTGGAAGCCACATTAGCAGCTGCAGTTGCCAAGTCCTCATCACTGTTCCCAACTGAACTT
Organism: Entomobrya multifasciata; assembly: GCA_034693345.1. Classification (NCBI taxonomy): domain Eukaryota; kingdom Metazoa; phylum Arthropoda; class Collembola; order Entomobryomorpha; family Entomobryidae; genus Entomobrya; species Entomobrya multifasciata. The sequence continues at coordinate 5,804 of JAQFXM010006834.1, read as the reverse complement.
CCAACCAATTGTTTCTTTTCTGGTTCAGTTTGGTCAGTGGGTAATGATGGTTGTGTTGGAATTTCTGGTGGTGGTAGTGGAGGTGCTGGCGTCTTCACTGCAAACACTTCAGGCGGTGGAGAGGATTTTTTTGGAGCCGGCTTTTCACCCGGTCTCCTATCCTTCAACACCAATTTGACAGCTCGAGCCGTCTGCTCAGTCACAAGGGCAATTTCCTCAGCTTCGGTTAACAAATCCCCTGTTAAATTTCCTCTGGGAGGAGATGACGATGTGCCAGCAGACGGCGATCCCTCTTTCGGCGTTCCTTTCGTTTTACCTGAAATGCCACTGTCCTTTTTGATAAGTGACGTCCCCAGAGATGCACCAGAAGATGATGATGACGACGATGCTGTTGCACTTTTTACTTTACTCGTAGTGGATGCAACTTCTGAGAAAGTTGTGGGGGCTGCAGTATTAGAGCTTGTGGTGGAACTCCAACTTGAGTTACTATTAGAAGAAGACGAAATGGAAGATGCCGTCGGATTTGCTGTTGACGTTTTTCCTTTTGATCCTCCAGAGGATGGAGTCCCTTGGGAGCTGGAGCTGGAAGTGGAAGATGTTCCCTGTTTTTCAGGAGGTAAACGATAGTACTCTCCACTAACCTGTTCAAGCTTTCCCCGACTGCACTCTTTGGCTAGCGCTTGTTTCACTAAATTGGGGAGAAAGTCAGGCGGGCTGTCATCCGGATAAATGATCACGTGTGAATGTCGTATGTACTCCTCAATCGTATCAAAAGTGTAGCCTAACTTTGGTGGCTTGTTCAACGACGAAACTGTCACAGAGGAACTTGTCGGTACTGGAGCATCACATTCACTTAGTTCACGAATCACTTTCAAAATACATTTGGATAACTCGCCATTTCCATTATCACCCCCAACTTGTTCCTTAGCCAAGTTTAAAGTTCGTTCAGATTTGTCTACGGCTTTGTAAGTGGCTTGACCTTTGCTATAAATTTTTAGGAGGAGCCCCTTCTTAACAGCTCTATCCAAGTGTCTTTGCACTTGTTCTATTTTTATTTGGTTGAATTTAACATGGTAGATTGGAGCGATGGGAGACTTTTGCGAGTGCTCTGCCAGTTCATGTTTCTCCGCCAGGAGACGAACAGCATTATAAATGCGATCCAGGCCAGGACGCTGCTTCTGGGTGCGGATCTTACGGACCGCTTCCAGGAGCCAGTTGTCCCACTGGATAACTTCTTTCTCTTTGTCAACCATTGTGATCAAATCTCAATGTGACTGGCTACAATCAAAAAGGTGACCTGTTCGCAAATTAAATAAAAAATACATGTATGTAATTTCAACAAGTCTGCAAATTGTGTAGGCTTGCCCCACCCACACACAAAATAGAGTTATATAACAAGAAGGCAACTATTAGTCAAACTTGGCTTTTAAATTAAATTTCTTCCACTTTAGCTTATTCATCTCATTACAGCTAATTTATTTATGTGCTTGCGTATCGTGTATCTTCTCAGTTTATACTTGTATGTCATTTCCAAAATATAGCAAGTTTGTGAATATTTGTAACGAAAATTGTTGAAATTATATTTTGCGCTATGTGCGTCAGCTTGTGGATATGTATGTAAGTATGCATAATATAATTTGTAACCAAAGAACAAGACCAGCATCCCTCACAGCTGAATATATATATGGGATTTTTGCATTCATGCTTATTATACGCCAGTGATTTAATAATAATGATGACCTCCTTTTTCTCCTCATCTCTTCTCTCCCTTCTTTTCCCATTTATTTTCATTTCCTGGAAAGGTAAGCAAACAGTGAGAGCATTACGTGCCAGTGCCACTCTGAGCTACATCGTACGTGACATATTGCTTAATATAGCGTACGTATGCTTTCACTATTTATCCGAAATGTCAAACGTTCTCGTTTTCACTCTATAAGCCTATAAGTATAGCCTTTTACACAACCAACCACTCATCAATCCTTTAATTCTGTTATACCATATTGGGGAACATTTTCATAACGTCATCATCACCGTCAGCATAACTTTCTTTCTCCTTTCTTTTTTATACACGTTTTAATGTATTCTTCTTTCATTTTCATTTGTAATTTTTTAACTACTTCTCTGTCTGATGCAACAGCTAACCCAGTTGTTCAAGTATCTACTTCCTGCTTTGCAAAGAAAAGAGAAAGGAACTTGATTTACAGTACTCTTTGCCATTTTATAAAGAAATGTTATACAATCACAACGATATCACCATCTTCCGGTTGTTCCAGTTTCTTTAATTTTCTATCATGTTTGCTTCTTGTTATTCCACGTATGCACGTACCAAATTATTCAGCATGCATGTAAAAGAACAGCAGCGCAACGGCAGCACCAGCAATCAAAAGACTGATACTATTTTTACTGTCTCTTTTCTACATTCATAGGTTTTTTTAGTGCTGATGTACAACACGTTTTATTTTTCGCCTAGAACAATCCTTTTGTATTCTTTCTCTCAAGCATTCTAACAAGGACACCCAAATCATAATCATCATCGTGATCGTCAACATCAATATTTTTCTTCCAGCTCCAGCACAGCAGTTTAGAAAGTAGAGAAGCATGCTAAATACTACGTCGTTGCTGTTAGTCTTGTGTATGTGGTTGAAGAAGAAGAAAGAAAAAGAGCCGAGCACTTCCGAAAAAGTTTGGCTAAAGAAGATCGGTTCACTTTTTGCGATGTTGCTGGTTACATTGCTGATGTGATGATGCTGGTTCTTTTTCGCTGGAATGGAACAACTGCTACTCCTCTGCCATTCTAAACACTTTTGTTATACATACTATGTAACTTATGCTTTAATACTTTTTTCCTGGAATCTTGCCTTTTACGTAAATAAAAAAATATTATGGAGAAGAAGCGCAATTTAAACACACATGCATGTATGAGCAAGTTTGTGTAGAAAAGTCGATTTCAAAGCTGGGAGCAAGCCTACACGTTATATGATCGTCATCATGATCATCATATTTCATAACACACATAATATTTATACAATGATCTAGATTGTCTTTTAAAGGATTATATGAATTCTCCAGAAACACGATCCTAGGAAATAGGAGAGAAGCGAAGGAAATAAGATCATTTAAAACTACTTATTTTCCATACATGATCGTATATAAAGTGAACTTGGGTTCATGTAAACATCTATAGCACGTGTACAGAAAGATGACTATGCGCCGCGCTACCTTAATTCCTACGTAATATTTTTATCTGTGTAACATATATGTATTATATACTATAAAAAGTTACATTTAAAGCTATATTTGGAAGGAAGGGCTATATTCTAGCAAAAGCTGACAAGGTTGTTTTGCTTCAATAATGAAATAATAGAGGAGTTGGTATAGAGGTATATATTTTTGGCTCCCCTTTTCCTCTCTTATAAAACTCTTGTGTAACTTTGTATTGTACACAGACACATGTAATATATGGATGAATGAATGGATAATAGATATGTGTGTATATAAGCATATCTCTCTCGATACATAGTTTTAGAAAACTTTTTGGAAACTTTTGCGTTTTATTATTCTATTCCATTCCCCTAAGCTCCCTGCTTGTCTTTTTGTGAATACTGAAGCTGCTGCTCCTGCCGTTGTTGATGATGATGTTCGTCAAAAAGTTTTCCTCCCTTTTCTCTCTCTCTCTCACTCTCCTTCATCTTCAAACTAACTTTCAAGGCATATTTCAACCCAAGTGAAGTGAGGAATGACTACCATACCAGAAAAGTTTGAAAACTTTTTTTTTTGTGAAAAAGTTTTGCTAGCAAAACCGTGAGAGTTAAACCATCCGTATTGTGTTCACATATCCAAACTAAAAAGGGATGAAATGAGGTTTCATCCCTTTTCGCAATTTTGGAAATGGGAAACTATACTATACCCTCTTGTATTTCTATATATTGTATGTATGCATTTTATATCTATACCACAAAACATGTACACACAATACGCACGCAAATAGAGATGTACAAAAAACTAATATATTTGATCCATCCATCTCTCCTTAAAACCTCGTTGACTCGACTGACACAGTTTTGTCGGTCTCGGCATGCATGGCAAAAAAAGCACAACAAAAATCAACACAAATCACTCATGCTCATTAGCTGCTATTGTCACAATACTAAAATCAACTGTATAAATCTCTTTCATTGCATTGCATGGCGCTATACCAATTTTATACATGTAATCATTAATTGCCAATAACGTTGCTAATTTTAGTTATCTAATTTAACTTTTAGTACATCACATAAAATCTTAATGTCACATAACGTTTGTTACGAAAAGTGTTGCAGACAAGTTGGCCATAAATAATTTGTGCAAGCTTTACTCATTCCTATACTTATGAAAGTATGCATACTATTCACATTCCAAATTCTAGTAACAATTTAACTTAAATACTGCGACATATCCACATCCACAAGCATTAATGAACGAATATATACATAGGTAACAAGTTGAGAAGATGACACGATCATTTTGCATGATTTGCCCGTAAAAATTATTACGTGTGCAAAATACGGCATCATTTTAATCATTAAAAAACACACAAGTAAACTAAACATGTATACTTACCCTATGTACAAAAGTGTGAAATTCGTAATTCCATTATCCCTCCGTCTCCTCCCCAACAATTGCTACGCCGCAAAAGATAGACCGACCGTGTAAACCACAACTGATCCACACTCTAATGCTCTCGTCGTTTTCACACTTGTCTATATAGAACTCTAATAGTGTCAATGTCACCACAAAAACAAATCTCGCCAACAACTTAAATATATCTCCATAATCATATCGGTGAAAGGTCACAGTTCAAAACATGATCATGTCCATGTCATTTCAATCAAAAAGTCTATATATTCCAATTTTGTGAACATGTCGTGTCCATTTCACTAATATATTTTTAAAAACATAACTAACCTACTGACAGTTTTAGTTTTTCCACACAAGAACAAACTTATAATCACTTAATTAATCTCATCAAACAGTTACTCAGTTCAGTTCACAAAATTGCATTACAAAGCTATTAAAGGTATTTGTGTTCATGTTAAATTTATCTTTCATTTGTTACTTTTAGCTTTAATTGCTTTTTCCCACGAAACAATCTAATTGCCCACTTTAAAATTTTCACTTCTTCACTCAAAATATTTCTCCAGCAGATTGAAGTAAGTAGCAAGAGACCACAAATCATTCAACCAGTTCATTATTTTCTGTAAACTCTCACGTAATAGTAGTAATCATCATCAGCAAATAAGTTGATGGCGGGCACGTACCTATATAATGCTTACTTTTACACACACACACAGACACACCACCACCACACATTACAGATTACAAATTCATTTATTGGTCCTATATATTATCTCTCTCCGTCAGAGTCTCCGTGTTGCATTTTTCTTCACTTACATACATTATGTCCATATATGCACAACACACATCACATCACCAAGAATTTTTTCACAAAAATCATTGAATTGTACGCAATATAATACTTAGTTCCATGATGTTCCTTTCACGATTACTTTAATATAAGAATGTATGCAAGTCTCTTTTGATGTAATGTACACACAGTTGGGTACAAAGTATATAGCGAAAAAAGCACACACAACATTCCTCTATTATCCGGTCCAGTTAGTGTGTTATTTTTTTCTCTAAAGTTTTTCGTCTGCTGTGCTATCCTTTCCTACCTTTTTCCCTTTTGTACATCTGTCGCTCTCCGTTTTTATATATGTGTGTGTGTCGTTATGTAAAAGTTACCACACTGCAATAAAACAACACAA
>JAQFXM010006833.1:0-12702 GCA_034693345.1 Entomobrya multifasciata | reverse complement strand
CATGCAGTGCATTTGCACAAATAGCAGAATAAAGTTGGCTAATCGTAATTAAAGCAGAATCGAACGTCTCACAATACCCCATCCCCATCTCCTCTACTAAATTGTCTTGCAACGTTTCGTTGTGCTGCATTTTAACTTTAACTCAACACTTTTTCTCGCTGGATTATAATTTCGCCTTTGCTTTTATGTTGTGATATGCGTGTATTAAGGATACAGTGCGTAAAAATGCAAACTTTGCTATTCTGAAATTCTGCTCATACATAGGTATTGTAGCCAAATGAATTGGAATGCATGCATAAAAAGTTATCAGCTATAACATTCAATGATATAAGCCAAACTTCAAGGTTGAAAGAACTGTAAACATATCTTTTCTCGACAAAATAAGTCGTTGTTAAAAAAACCTGTAAAAATAAACCAAGAATATAAAGCTGGAAAAAAAGGGGAAAAGTGTGAGTCTGTAGCCTACGACCACAATACAAAGCTATTGTACTTGTTCTTTCGCTTGATCTCCATTTCTGTAACCAAGCTTGTTTGTAGGAAAGGAAGATTTTTTGAAAGTTGGGTTGTTGTGTAACTGTCGTCGTCGTCCTCGTGTTTATATGTAGGAAATTTTGCGCAAAGCATAACTACTGAATGTCCCATTTCTTAGTCAACCCTTTCTTCACGTGTATTCCGTAACATATATGCTGATATCACGTGTAAAATATTTTGCATTGATATTTCAGTTGAATTAAATACGAAATGCTGTCGTAGGAAAAAGTATTGTTTGAACACTGCACTGCTATGACTAGACTAACCACTCATGTATATGAATCATATCACATCGCACATCATCACACCACTGTACACATTTTTGCAATACATGTTGATTTGACGCAAATCGTCGCATTTAACTTTTAGTTAATTATGTCATATTACCCAGCTTTCATATAGTGGCAAAGTAAACCCAAGCCATCTCATTTAAAAATGAGCTCAGCTAAAAAAAATTACTCGCCATGTTGTATGGTGAAGTTGAGTTAAATTACAGCTCTCATCGTAGTCATTTCATTATCATTCTTTTTATTTCTGGAACTTTTTGTTTTTAGGACTGCTCTGTCTCTGTGCTTACGTGGATCACGTTAATGTTGTGTGTGATATCTTATAGGTACGCTAAAAATACTTGTGAGATCTCAGCAGTAATCTTAAACTATTTTGTGCTAAAAATATTACAATCATTATCTTTCAAGTTTTTTCTTCCACTGAATTGAAGCCATAACTGATTAGTTTTGTATTTTCGATAAAATTAATCATCAGTTTTGCTTTTCCGCAGATACTCGTTTAAGTTAGTGTGACGAAAACGTTGTTACGGTAGATTACAATGAGGTGCGTGGGAGTACTGGAGTGTAATCTGCGAGATCTTATGGATATCAACCAAGGAGAAGATGCAGTCCCTGTTCTGTTTACCCTTTTTAATTCTACAATTCAGGTGAACACAATGCTGTAAGTTGATAATATTGAATACTGATGATAATGATATCTCGAAACTTTTACATTTTCCATTGGTAATCATGTTATATGTGTGTACTTTCCTCAGGTATATAAAATGAACTTGGTGGCCACTCGGTACTGATTGATTGCCAACTCATAGAATAACTATTTGTATATGAAAACATAATAATAATAATAATAATCAGTTTATTGTCCAAAAGATTCCTTCGTAAAAATACATATAAGGTATACATATTTATATACGTTATTAGTTATCAATCTTTTTATTTTGTGAATCAAACTTGATTTCGTTCTCTTTTTTTGCATTTTGTTTCTTTTGCATTACAGAAGCGATACGGTTGATTTTTTTTTATTCTTCCAACATTGGCAATATGGTGACCAGTGACCATCGACCAGTTGCTTTATAAAAAGTTTACGTTTTGTTGGTAATTTGGTACATTTTTAATTGTTTAATGTACTCTACTTAGCCTCTATGAGTTAATTAGGCAGTGGCTAGTTTGTTTTAGTTTTAATTAAATAAATAGTGTATATAAAGAGTGCATAGCCAATATTATTTTAAGGCTTGTAATGTAAAAGGTCTTAATTGTCAAATCTACAACAAGTTTGTTTTTTAAAGTAAGTTGAATTGCGAAGAAAAAATTCAAACAAATAGATAGTCTTAAGAGAAATAGAAATGATAAAAGGTGAGCTAGATTTCAGGTGAAATTTTGAAAAGAAGCAAATGCCAAGTGATTTAAAATGTAGATATGGCTGCTAGACTTATTTTCAATACAATATTTTTCCTAACGAAAAATTCGAGTTCACTAACAAAATGTACTGTTTTTGTGAATGGAGTAAGAAAACAAGATATTTTAATTTAATGCGTAATTATTTTTTGCCTTTTATGGTTTAGTTTTACACAACTTCAAACTTAAAAAGTAATTTGTGGTGGTTACACCAAAGAAGTGATATACATTTGGCTAAAATACATAATAATAGAAATTTGCAGGGGAAAATTCAGTGACAATTGTGTAATATTTGAGAATACTGCATTCTAATTTGTAATTTAGTCAAGGAAGTTTTAAAAAATATCACCTCGCAAGGTTATAATTGTGAAACTGGTTTCTACTGGGTTCTAAATTTCCAAAATGACATGTAATATTTCCGAATTGTTGAAAACACATATGTTTCAAAAGTTATTATTTTCATGTAACATGAAAACATGGAAGTTTTTTGCATGAAAGTCTTTGAAATCGTAATTTTATTTGTAAGGTTTGTACTGAAACTCTGTCGCATAGCCTCTATTTCTCATTCTCATGCATTGCGCATAGCAGAAAAGTGATAGTATTTTAGGTAAAATAACTAAAAATGAGCCAAGTTTTAAATGTTTTTTATAAAGTGTAATTTAAGATAATGTCTTATTTATCTTATAATGTTTATAATGTAAAGATGGCTTAAAATTTTGATTAGCTTTAAATTTTCAAGTAAAAATGTATAATATTTGGTAGATTATTAAAAAAGTGTTAATGAACTATTTAAAAAAATAATGTTATCAAATCATTTCTTAAAATCGCTGATTTTCATGAACATTTAAAATAGCACAAAAATATGTATGGCTGTGCGGTATGAAGTATTTGTTCAATTTATATATGAAGGTCATATTGCCCCATAAGCTGAAATCATTGCTTATCTTAACCTTTTTGCACCCAGAATTGGCGTAGAGGATTAATTAATTGAAAGCTATATTTATGTGAAAAGTCATTTTAGTCATTTTTATCTGTAGAAATAAGATGCGTGCAATTGTGATGATGGAAGTGACATTCATTTCATGAATGGATCAAAATTTCTGAATTAGGCGTGTGCGGAATGCGTTTAATTGTAATTATGAATAATATTATGTGCTCCTAAGTTTGAAATTATGGAAAAGACTAATTGTTTGAAAGTTAGATTAATTTGTACTATATCTCTTTATTCTAAATTTCATAAAATCTAATCAATATGTACATAAGTCAATGTCATGTCATTTTATCTATATTTCTATTTTTAACTCTTTGTAACTGTAAACTCGTGTTTAGACTAATTGTAAATCATTACAAAAGCTTTACACAAACGAATAAGTGATAAAGCTAGAAAGTGGACTTTTTAAGGTCGATACGTCATGTGAATGCAGGTAAAAAAAAAGATGTGTGAAGTGGAAGTCCAGTATAACAATCAAGGTGATTTTCGGGATTTGCAGATTCTTGTATGCTTAAAGAGTTGTGAATTACGTCCATGCTCCTTTCCACAAATGTACGGATTTTCACCCAAGTGCATCAAGCGAAAGTGGTCCTCTAAACTTGAATTACTAACAAAGGCTTTAGGACAGACTGAGCATTTGTGGGGTTTCTCTCCAGTATGACTTTGAATATGTTGCCGAAGGTCCATATTAACAGCGAATCTTTTCGAACAAAGTGGACACTTGAACGATTTGTGCTCACTGTGACGTTGCTTGTGTGTATTCAAATGCGTTTTCAGATTGAACTTCTTGTGACACAAATCGCACTGGAATTTCCTCTCATTCAGGTGAACCTGCTGGTGTCTGTTGAGGACACACTTATGTGAATGACTTGTTGCACTTTGAGCAGCGATATGGACGAGCTCCGCTGTGGCTTCTTGAATGATCTTTAAGTTGTGTTGATGTGGAGAAGTCCTTTTGACAAGTGCGGCACTTGAAGGGTCTTTCTCCGGTATGAACTCTCATGTGAGCTACAAGGTTGCCAGCTTGACTGAAGGATTTTTCACACATGTTGCATTTGTGATCTCGAATGCCTTCGTGGCAAGTGTTGATGTGTTGCTTAAGGTTTCCATTCAGATTTGACTTATAGCTGCATTGAGGGTACTGATGGCTTTTCTGCATAGAGTGGACCATCATGTGATTTGATAGAACTTTCTGTTGCTTAAATCCTTTTCCGCAAATGTCACACGAAAAACATCGTTCTCGACTTCTCGACCATGAAGTAGTTCATGTGACTTGTTGTAGTGTTCTATGTTGAATTCCTGTGCGCACACGGAACAGTGAAATGGCCTTTCGCCAATATGACGAAGCAGATGAAGAGATAGACGAGCATGGACATGTTTTAGACATTATTTTTGACATTTTACACTTATACTTATTATCAATTTAACTTACATTTCAACGATTTGTAAAGCGACACTGTTTTAAATCTATCAAAATAGTTTCACTTCCTCCGCTGCACTCTATTCTACAAGGTTTCTCTTTATTTTCTGCAACTGGATACCGAATGGTTATCAGTTAACAATTTACGAAGACGGTGTAATCCAAAATATTAACATCCAGAATGTCGAAAGTTGTCGAAATGTTGGGTGGTTGCTGTGTTTGTTCGGATGATCGGGGTTGGCGCGAAAATCCATTAGTTTATTGTGATGGACAAGGATGTAATGTTGCAGTTCATCAAGGTACTCTTAAATGAGTTTTGATATGTAGTTTTAATTGAATGGTTTTGTGATGATGAAGTATACCTGTATAATGATGTATTGAAATGTTTTTAAAACTTTAGCCTGTTATGGCATCGTCACTGTACCCTCAGGACCTTGGTTCTGCCGAAAATGTGAATTACAAGAAAGGCCGGTAAGTAGAATATATTTAATGTAGTTAGAAATAATTTAAACGAATTTGAATGCGTCTTGCTAAATAGACTTGTTTAAATGCAGCGTTGTGAGCTTTGCCCGAGCAAAGAGGGTGCGTTCAAGAAAACAGATCAGAATTCATGGGCACACGTAGTCTGCGCTTTGTACATACCGGAAGTACGTTTTGGAAATGTGACCACTATGGAGCCCATCCTAATATCACCGATTCCACAAGAAAGATTTAATAAGACGTGTTACATTTGTGAGGAGAGTACACGTGGGGCAAGTAAGGCCAATTATGGGGCATGTATGCAATGTAATAAAGCAGGATGTCGGTCAACGTTTCACGTGACATGTGCCCAAATGTTGGGTCTCCTCTGCGAGGAAGCTGGGAATATGATGGATAACGTTAAATACTGTGGCTATTGTCAACATCACTATGCTAAATTGGTTAGGTTTAAGGAAACAATGCATAAATTACATGTAATATAAGAATTCAAAACTTGTTCATTGGGGCATCATGATAATCTAGTTTTTTCTTTTTTGCAAAATTTGCTAACAGAAGGCTACAAGGCATGTAAAAATTATTCCTCCATATCGCCCAGTTCCCTCCAACAACTCTCGATCAGTTTCTCCGGCAGCTTCTCCAGAGAAGTCGTCTCATGGTCAAAGTGCGAAATCGTCTGGTGGCAGCAGTGCATCAGCAGATGATGCTAAAACAGGTAGCACAAGTACACCTGCACATTCAGGTCCTGGAACTACTCCGCAGACTCCCTCTGGTGAAGGTGGAAAGACAAACAATAACATTAGTCCTGACATAAACTCTTCGTGTTCATCTAAAACTAATAACAAGAATGCTGGAAAGAAAGGGAGTAGCTATCATGGAGCGAGTGGAAATAAAACTGCTAATACTAACTTGCTTGATAATAAAAATGGAAACACGTCTTCAGCCCCACGTAATTATTTAATTAATCTTTAATAAAAGCACTAACATTTTTGAAATTTTATAAAAATTTCAAGCTTCAAAACGTATTTAAACGGTATTGGTGAATTGGTAATGAGTCAAAAATGGTGAATGGGTTAGTGGGATAACGGGAGATTTAGAATTGGGATTGGGAAATTTTATTGATGGGTTTTGGATATCATATTTTTATACAGAAACGCAACAACGGATTTTTAGATTGCAATTTAGTAAAACATGTAGCATACTTTAAATTGTTATCCTTTTCGAAATTGAACCTCTGAACCTGATCTGAAACATTTTTTTGGGATGAATGATGAATGGCTTATTTTATTATGATGAATTAGATTTATTGTTAGTTATATGTAAGCCAATGCTTTATTTTTTGACCATAGATGATAGTAGCAAAACCGATGTAAAAGGAAAAGGTCACGGTCATGGTAAAAATACATCACCAGATTCAGAGCATCCTACAGCACGCGTTGAAGACAACTTAACAGTAAAACTGGAACGTTTAGAAGAGAAAGGAGCAGCAAAACCTGGCTTTTGTAATAAAAAGGATTTCAGTACGATCCAATTAAAGGAGGTTGTGACTGCCGCATTGGACCGCCCAATAACGAACTCACCCGGTTCCAAATTTGACCACTCATCATCTAGCTTGACTAGTGGCTTGGATGGCCCATCGTCTTCTATAACACCGACAGGGCCATCAAGTCATGGTAGTGGTCGTCACTCTCATGGACACACTGCTAAATTGGCACCCCCAGACATTAAGCCAGACGTCACATTGACACCCATTCCAATGAAGCCAAATAGTTCAACAAGACATAGCTCATCTAAAGATGAGGAAAGAGAACTTGGAGACAGAGAAACAGTTAGCCTATCCAAGTCTCCAGGTGCTAACCTGCCATTCCATCACTCATTTGGTGCTCCTCCAAAGTTACAAAATCAGCAAGTGTCCCCAGATATTTCAGAAGCAGCATCCTCTAAAGGAAATAAGCCCCCAGAACTGACACAAGAGGATATTCCTATTGACAAGACATCGTCTGGGCCACCTTCAAAACGTGCTCGGTATGGCGTCGGGTATCGGTATCGGCGAATGAAATAATTATTCTAAGCAAAACAAATTCAAAATGAATTCAGTCAAACTAATATCACGTCTTAATCTTAATACAAACTAGGGGAATGAGTCGGGATGACGAACGAGAACGTGAGTTAAGAAGGACGCCAACCAAAGGAAGGGGTGGAAGACGTGGTTCAACCACTGGTAGTTATTCTCGAAGAGGTGATGCTACAAGTGCAAGTGCACTAGCATTTGTTGATGACACTTCGTTTGATGAAATCATTGAAGCAAACGGTTCTACTACAAATGGTTCCACTGAAAGTAAGGTTTCCATTTTTTCTTGCTTCAATATTCCAAAAGTTTATTTGGAGCAAGTCATTTATTTTTACTCATTTTTTCATGGATTAGGTTCAACTAGAGGAGGTCGACAAGCTGCCGGAAGGAAAAATGGTACAGTCCCTACTATCAGTACACGGAGTAGTAATAACAATGCTCTTGCTGCATTAGCTAATGCTACCGCCAACGCCGTGACCCCCAGTAGTAAGCCCACTGAGGATCCCCCAGCCCCAACACTTAGCCAGTTAGCTAAATCTGGTCAAATCGGAGGAGAAACTCCCCCAGTTGGACTTGCCCCCCATATGTTTGGCAACGCCCTAAATCCATCATCATCCATGGCCATGAAAATGGTAGATACTTTGAGTGAGGAGATGGAAGCTGTTGTTGCAGCCGGTGGAGTGCCTGAAGTAGTGGCTCCTGTTCAGACACCTCTGGTTGGAATATCTTTACCAGGGGTCAACGAGCCTCCTAGCGCATCTACAGGTAAGCTTTCAAACCATAAACTACATATGTAAGTATTCAATACGCATGGCGGAGGAATTAAAATTTGAATTGTAAATTGCAATACATTAGTAGCACTTCAACGACGTTCTTTACGTGTTGTAAAGTGACCACGCTAAATTCTCGCGTTGCCCCATTCACTCTACCTTAAAATCATTTACCACAAGTTTACTGACAACATTCTATTTCCTGACTTTCAGGAAATTCACAAGCATCATCTAGCAGCAGTACTTCTTCTGGAGCCATTGTAGCACCTCCTCAAACCCTGGAACAATTGTTGGAACGTCAGTGGGAGCAAGGCTCCCAATTTCTCATGGAACAAGCCCAACACTTGGATATAGCACAACTTCTTTCCTTCTTAAATCAGTTAAAACAGGATAACAAGGCATTGGAAGAACATGTCCAGAGTTTGATTCAAAGACGAGATCAGTTAACCGCTATCAATGCGCGACTTAACATACCACTTGGTAGTTCCTCAGCGATTGCTTCTTTGGGAGGTGCATTTGGAGGAGTGAATACTAACGCTCATCATAATGGCTACTCAATAAATCAGAGCACTCCTTCTCCCAATGTACATCCTCATTCTCATGGTCCACCTGGACAGGGACCAAAGAACCATCCTGTTGCCAATCCGGCACCCTCTCCGCAGCAACATGATCACGTTGCTGCTTCTCATGGTCGTGAGAGGAACAATTACAATCTTTCTGATCTACCAAGTGCGAACAAATTCTGAAAAAAAAAATATTGTAATTGTTAATACTTCTTCGGTGAATAAGTATCGATTCCAAACATTTGCGTCTATTATTGTAGGTGGCAGAGCAGAACTCGTAGTAACCCACTCATCACAAGGTGGGGGAATGCATCCGGGTCATCCAAATCATGGTCCACCAGCTGTATCACACGCAAGCAATCACAGATCACAAATGATGAATTCCTCTTATAACTCATATGGGTCACATCCAGTTCCAGTTGTTACATCACTCTCATCACCTCATTCTCATCAACCAAATCATCCTCCATCAAGAGATGGCCGTTAAAATATTATCTATAATCATTTTTACCAAACATCTCAAATACATTTTTTATTCATTTAAAATCGAATTGTTGTGAATCACAGAAAATGTGTTTCTAGTACTCTCAGGGAACTTACTTACAAAAGAGATGCATAATATCTAATGATCTCCGTAAAGTTACTACATTTATTTTACTTTTTACGTTGAATTTTTTAAAAAGATTTCCCAAAAACTTACGGCTTGATAGCTTACAACTTTTACCCATGCAAGTTTCTCCTGACATGAAACCTACTAATATTAGAAAGTTTATAGGACAGGCATTGAAAAATGATTACCTCTTTCCCAGAAATTATTCCTTTGTTATAAAGTGGAATTTTATTAACGATTGTGGTTTAATAATCCATGAAACACCCACCAAAATGTAGCGAGAAGGAGAAAACTTTAGCAGAGTAGCCCATTGGGGCACCTTGCAACATCAGCACCACACCAATTTATGAGTAACTAAACCTTTACTACTGAATTTGGCGTAGGTATGCTCAGTCAAAATATTTGTGCAGCTATCGGGTCCGGATCAATTTTTCATATTGAAAGATGTTGAAAATTATCTCATTGATTGAAGAAAGATAAATAATATATGACATGACATGACTAATGATTATTTAAAAGCTCTTCCATGAGTCTTATCCTAGAATTTTCTAGCCACATATGAATTGGATATCTCAACAAACCGTTGTATGGTAGGTGTAAAGTGATCCATCACAATGGAATAACAATTTCTATGTAACTTCGTTATGTTGTATGACTGTTGTATATTTTGACTGTAAATAATGTATCGTCATGTGATGTACATTGTATGTAGTAGTGAAAAACTGTTTGTTATAAAACTAAATGGTTTGCACATAGGTAACGTTTTTTTTGTGACTTTTTAGAAAGATGAATTTTCACATCACGACATTTGATATTTGATATCCTGATTTTTAGCTTTAGAAAGGTTTAAAATAGTTTACTTAAGCTCTAGAATTTTTATTGCCATGTACTGAAATGTGTTCATATTATGTAGCTGTTTATTAAAACTTGATGCTTTTGTATTCGTAACGTTTTATTAATGAAACATACTTTTCATCACACTGAATTTTCTACTTATGTGTAGACGAGTGGAAGTTTTTTAAGAGAATGCTACTGTCCCGTTTATCTTGTATGAATAAAAGTTAAACATTGCTTTAATATGTAATAATATTTTTACGGCTGGTCTTCCGTTTCCTTTCAACTATTTAAAGGTGATTATTGCATACTTATTTATAACACGAAAGTTTATTTTGCATTTTTGAGTTTTCCTTTCTTTACAGTTTAACCGTCCAGTTTGTAGTCCAGTCTTAGTTTCAAAATGGTTTGTGACAGACATTATCGTTAAAATGATCATATCATATATTGTCATACAAATGAATTCATGCGCTACACGTGTGGCATTCAATGCTTTGTATATTGTACTATCGATGGTAATGAAATTGAATTGAAATGAAATGAACTCATGCATTATCATCACATCATCATCGTTTTGTAGTTTTCAAGTTGGAATTAGTTTTTCTTACAACTAGATGCAATGTAGGGTAGACAATAGTTGTAAATTTTTGACACGCATTTAACAATTCACAATGATTACACCTGCTTTTGTTTTATGAATGAATGCATGTAAGTCTGACACTAGAAAACTGTGATAATAGACATCGTCATTGACTTGGCATATTATTTATTTGTGTTCATCGCACAGAAAGAAAAAACCCTTGGCATTTGCAACAAAGGATGATGATTTCAAAGACAATATTTAGTGCTCATTAGGGGTTCAGTTAATTGGAGTAGGTTAAATAGGTAAGTACCGTTCAATATGTTGTTTTTATTTTAATAGTTGGCATTATTCACCTTACCAGTGTGATTAGTGGGTATCTTAAAACGTAAACCGCTGACTGTTGAATGAAAATTCATATCACACGATTTGCAGGTTGTTCTTTGGGGAAAAGAATAAAAGGAAGTCAAAGATCAATAATTTTATATTATATTACAGTTCATTTTTTACAAAATGTAGCATTGTTTAATGCATCGTAATGATACATAAGTTCTACATATTTGGCACTCTGACCTTAAAAAGCAATTCAAATATTTGAAATCATCTCCAGTAGAAAAAATTTCATACAGTTTTGAGATGCTTAGATTAAACGAAAATGCACATGCACTCATTTGTCAAGACATACATTTGCATTAAAAACAAAAGTATAAGTATGACTTTTCATTTCTATATAATCTACAGGTTGTTGTCTTCAGTATGAATGTAGTGAATGCGATCAAGATCGTTTTGAATCCGAAGAAGCATCAATTTATAATTTACAAATTGATTGAACCAGTTTAAACCATGTTTTATTAATCTAGATAAGGCCTACTTATTTGCATGCATTAAACTTATTTATTATATGTTATAATTTATAATTTTAAAATACCCATATTGTACATTTGTAATGAATATGTATTTATAAAAAGAAATACTCATCCACTTTTTCTTTACCTTTTTGAAGGATTTATCTTTGTTTGTTTTGCTTTCAATTATTTCCTGATGCATCTGTTGCATTTCTAGGTTGAACCTCACCATTTTCATGTTTATCAACAACAGTTTATTTTTTGACGGTTGCTACAAACACACAAGCTAAACAGTTACAAACATCGCACAGCTCATCTATAACATGTGTGTGTGGTGAAACATGGTAATCATCAGAGAATGCTCATGTAGATGATGCAGTTTTTGCATTCATTGATTACTTAAACGGTAAAACTACGCACTTAATATACCACAAAAGTATAAGCGTTATTTCCTCATTTGGGGCTAATAAGTAAATTTTTAGTAGATTCAAGCTGTAGTGAATGTGCAACACATGTTTGCATACACCATAAAATGCTCTACTATTTGCTAATCATCATTAAGGACCCAAAACTAAGCTAAAATGAAGAGCAATTCATTTGTAAAAATAGTATCATGTATGTCTACTGAATGTTAAATATGCGCACGCATTGTAACCAATTGGCAATAAAAGGTTTTCAGCGGTTGACAGTGAGCCACCGTTCTTTTGACTTTTCTACAATAAAGTATCATGATGATCAGCTATGTATTTTTTTACCCACAATGGGCAAAATTTCGTGAGATTGTTCCACCAGCCTAATTCTTTTAGTGCTCTTAGCATACCATTTTCCCATAATAATAGTAAATCACATCAAAGGAATGTGTTACACGGATTCACAGCAGCAGCAGAGGACAGAAATAGCCAGAAATCTGGGGGAAATTTTTCAAAGCGAAAAAATAAAAATGCATCCTTTTGTTATAATGAAATGCCATGAAATCAAGAAGACTCTAAAAAATCCACAATGTTTATTTAAAGAAGGAAAAGGGTTGTTGATTGTTAGTCTACATTTATCATCATCAACAACTTTTAATTCAAACTTGCAATGGGGAATATATGTACATATTTGTCACTTATTACGTAGATGAATCGATTCATCGTAGTTATAATTTTAGTTTGTTTGTCTGTCCGTCCGTCTGTCTGTCCGTCCGTCTGTGTGCGCTCTAACTTTGAAACGCGTCAACCGATTTACTTCAAACTTGGCACACAGCAACTTCAGGCCAAGTACTCCATCGCTAGAGATTTTCAGCTTCCGGGGTCAAACCTCCTCGGGACAGCAGGGTCAAACAGGTC
>JAQFXM010006832.1:0-12703 GCA_034693345.1 Entomobrya multifasciata | reverse complement strand
TTACAAAGCCTACTTTCTATTGAATATAATGACTATAACGACAAGGTGGGTAGGTTGAATTAGGTACAACTCCACTCATATTATACACTGAATGAACATTAAAATTGCAAAAAATAATTTGTGCTAGATTAACATTTACATTGTAATTTAACAGTTTCATTTATTTACATTTGGTTACGTAACTGTACATTATAAAACGACTTCTGCTTAGTATATTATAATATCATATTTTTTGCTGCAGTGCTATCAGCCAAAAATCACAACATCGATTAGGGTAAATACCAGATCCCTAGCCAATGTCAAACATATTATAAATTGACTTTCAAGCACACTTTCAATACAGCTGCTTTAAATTTATAAGTACTGTTCTACTTTTTTACGATGGTTAATCTCATGTTATTCAGACAAAATGTTCATTTTATTTTTATGAATAATATTATCATGCTAGTAATAAATTCTATGTTTAGCTTGTGACTTTTCTAATAATATACGGTACAGCTTCATAATATTAAATTTATTTACTTAGCGCAAGCAATGTATACGTAACATATTTTTATCAATTATGAAACTAGATATGAAAAACTCGGAATTCCATGAAAAGTCCATCAATAAACATAAACAATAAACAGGTAACATTTCATTTGATATTTGATCAATATTCTTACAACTATGTATTTTACTTACGAGTGCACTCTTAAATACGTTGCAATAAACCCTTAAATTGAAAGAGCGAAAAATATAGATGGATGTAGATAAAATATATAAGTCCAGATTTATAGAAATGAGACGTTGCTTGAAAGTATAGAAATATGTATTTCATTAAAATTTCTTAAACTTAAAGACGATAACCAGACAAAAGACTTAAATATTCACTGTTAATATTACTTACCAAAGAGATGATAAAAGTGATTGATAAATTAAAACTTTCACGTTCTCATTTTATATCAAACTTTCTCTTTCTCACTTTAAACTTGGTCTACCTGAATCAACGGAATTGTTGGATCTTTCATGCTGATGTGAATATTCTTTCGCACATTTCCCCCATGTGGCTGAAGCGCACGGTTATTTTGGTTATTGTTATTCCGCACTCCATTCGTTTGCGTTTGGTTGTAAGTGTGGGTACGACGGAGGGCTCCATTTGTGGCTGCAGTTCCATACGAGCATCTCCTGTTATTCCCAACCGTGTGCAAATCCACTCTGAGAGATGTTCCTCGGGACAAGCTATTGGGAGAAAATAAACGACTATCACTTTACACATTCATGACACGACCACTTCAGGGAAACTTTTCCTTTTTTATAAATCAAAATAATCTCGCTACATTTTATTACATATTTTAATATATACATGTATTCATTTTGTTATTGTTATATGGCACACAAAAAATCGCATTGACTGGAATATGTTAACGTACATTACTTTAATGTTAATGTTACTTTTGTTGTTAATATTTACACATCACGACGGCCATTATAGTTAGTATTACACCGAAAACACCTAAAGTTCACACTACATTTTTAGCAATTTCGTAGCAATGGAATCAAGTCATGATTTGTTTTTTCACTGCTTCTTATACATACACAATATATTTATGTTAACCTTGAGCCAAACCGTTAGTTTATTAATGCACAACAATTATTTAGTTTTACAGTCACAATATAAGCGTGGTAAAATTCGACCAAAGCACTTTGTTAGTTCATTCTTTCATTGCGTTGCTTTCTCTGCGATATTTGGCAGATTTTATTAGCATACGTTTGTATGTATGTATCGTCTACTTCCATTTATATAAATTGTCCATCATCGTCATTTTGATGAGGAAAATCTTGCGAGTGATCACACAACAAAAACTGGGAAAAAGTCATACATAAACCCATGTTTGCTTTAATCGCACAAAGAGGTTATACGCTTACAGTTGTAAATACCACGTGATAGCATGAAACAGTAATAGTCCTAAACATTTAAGAGGGCCTCTGATGAAATTCGAGCCAGAGGTCAGCCTCGCAAAAATTTAATGTTTGTTTTACATTGAAGGAATGTGTTTTAAATCGTGGAATGTATTAGTTGTATCTACATTAAATGCTCAGACGGTATGACATTGCCTGAATACAGGGTTTACTGTAAGCAATTTCACAAATCTTTTATTTAACGGTAAGCATCATAATACGGGTATCGTAACAGGTCAAGTATTAAAATTTTGTAACGATCACTAAAGCATGCATTTTGAATTCATCAAATGTTTTTACACAAAGCAATTATATTTTATTGATTACAGTCAACGTTATTGTGCCGTATATTGTCATTAAAAATAGCATAATATGTCTACATATACATAAGAACAAAGCCATGCTTAAACATTCGCCATGCAAGTAAATTACAAAACAGCCATGAAAACATTTTGTGTAAACAATTATGTGGAAAAAGTTTAATAAACGTTCACTTTGTCTTTCCTTCCCTGTGCTCCCACCATTGATTAATAACACAAAGGGTTGATAAACGGAGTGAATAAGTCAAATCGTTTTTTGGTTCGGCTCATCGTGTCACTCACGCATCAGTCACATCGAATACGGAAGTAAGATATTAGTTTGCAAACAGTACACAATATACACAAATAACGCGACAGCAGGAAAACGGTGAAAGGATGATGAGAATAATTACATGGGAAGTGGTTTGTACTGTACTATAATATGTTAATAAACAGTTGCAACTAAACGTGAAAGTTACTTTCACTGATCATGAAATTTAGATGAGAAAATTGTCAACGAAACATGAACTCACACGCACACCGAGGTTGTCGTCATGATGTCAAGTCAAGTGAATAAAATGGTGTTTTCTAAGCTCATTGTGGTATTTTATCTTGAGTGGATAAAAAGATTGGGGAAAGCGATGGGATAGTGATGAATTATGAAATTAAATACAGTGACATAATAAAAGTTCGCTATGTTATACAAATATATCACAAGATTTAGTACATTTTGCCAAGGAGTATTTACATAATATTATGCTGGTAAATGTTGTATTCACAAAGCTGTGCATGTGCATTATATGTGTTAAATTTATCATATTATTTCGTGAAAGCGCCATCGTAAGTTAAGGAAAATGTGATGTTATTAAAATCTTTGAAAGGATTATATAAAAGATGGAATTCTAATGAACAAACATTGAAGCTAAACAAGAAAAAATACTCTGACAGCTGTACATCATAGACACTAGTAGAGTAGACAAAGAAGTTCTAATACGAGTAGTAATACGGTATGAATATGAATGTGTTAAGTAAAGTAAAACGACGTAGTTGTTCACTTTTAGATTCATTTAAAACTGATAATCAAGTCAACACACATAAGAGTACATAAAGAAATTATGATTATGAGAATTTTTTAGAAAGATCACGTTTTTCTAGCTGCAAATTCATGTGCCTACAAAGAATTTACAAAGTTCGTACTTAAAACGTGCGATTTCAAGCTTTTGGACAAGATCCTAGATTTATTCTAGTCAACTTCAATCCTTTGAAAGTTTGATCAAATACATATCACTATTATTTAAGTTACACATATAATGACACATTTGATATTTTAATTGATACAAGGGTATACTGTGCCACTAAAGTACAAATAAGTCAACCATTACATATATGTTACAACACAAGGAATTTAAAACAATATTATTACAAAGTTATGTACATTATCTATTTCGAAAGACACAATAGAGGCACCCGTAACATATAAATATTAAGGGTCAAATATGCAACATGTGTATTTTCAAGCAAATAGATTAAGGGGTACATATATTTATACGTTTAGGCAAGGTCAGGTCAGGACAATGAAAATAATAGTTTCGTATCCAAAATATGACATAAATACCTCTGTATACATACATGGTAGTGGTAAAAAATTACTACGACAGGGAACATAACACTAATCTCACTATATATTTAATATTTAGACGAAAAATAACTACCAAACGTAGCTTTCTACTTGCCATGACTTAGTTACTGATTCATGGACAATACGGTCATAAACATATGTATGTGCATGATAAAAATATTTCAAAGTAAAATCTTTACAGGTAACCACATACATGGCAGCATCAAGTCCATAAAAAGGCCTTCTTTAATCCGGCAGGTCAGCCAATGAAAGTTTTAAGTGTCATTTTATTGAGAAGGAAAAGCCAAAAAGTTACAAAATTTCAAAAATTTAAATTACTTTAAGGTATTTTTTAAATAAAATGATCTATTCAAGTGATGATAGTGAAAAATATTTGCACATTTAAAATGAAATGTAAATTTTTAAATACAATCAAAAACTAGAAAGATAAATAAATTTTTAAGTGAGTTCAATAAATATCTATCACTAGCTTTATTAAGATAGATTGATGTACACAGTGCTTGAAATTTTACGAATTTCCCGGTACGATCCGGAGTTTCTTCTCTTTTACCGTTTTAAAACTAATTTAAATTTGGCAAAAAATTCGTCATCCGTTGGCGAGATCTCGTACAACGCTTACCAACGGACAGACGGTGCAAAGACTATTACAGCGTGCTCAATTGGTTTGAACTCGAAGGACCAAAGTTTGGTCGTATATTATAATTTTGTGCGTCCAGATGCTCAGGTGTACTTAAAAACGGCGACATTAATATTAACTATCGAGCAAATGGATACTCGATGTCAACGGTTGAATGTAAAAGTAATGGAGAATACACTGTATACGTTAATAACCTAAAAGCATATAGAATGATTGATACTACATTATGCTTATTGCTAAAAGTAATTAGTCATTATACTTTCTTGTAATACTGCTTCATTATATTTGAACATAAGCTGCTTCATTAAAGAAAACTTGTGATGATCAGGATCAGTAACGTATTCGATTATATTGCCTATTATCATCAGTAATCAGTAATCACTAACCACATACGGTGCTAAACTTTGCATAATATCAAACATCACCGATCATTTTAGAATGGTCCTATACTATACTTATCATATATTCTATCATGTAGCGAGGGTGTTTACTGTTTACAGCAAAAGGATTATTTTACTAATCTATTTTTGCGAAATAAGTGTTTCGAAATCCAGAGTAAGTTACGAAATCCTGCAGCTTTTCAAATATATATTCAAACTTCAGCGAAAACATTACTTTGTTTGTTTAATTTTAATTAGTATGTATCTATCGTATGTAAGTTTTCTGAAAAGTTCTAAACAAATATTTCTGATGTTATGAATTATAAGCGTTAAGAACGAAGATCCACACATTATGCTAATCCAAAACACCAGCTATTAGGAGTAAGAATCTGTAAATTTAGTTTCGTGATGATTATTAGGAAGCTGATGTCTCAAAATAGTACGGACTTCAACCATGTGAGTATCATCAACAGGATAAAAATCTTCATCATCTTCGTCAATTTTGTGATTAACATTGATATTTGCATTTTTAATTTTTAATTTACTATTACTATTAGTGGTACTATTATTGATACGACAGTTGTTAGAGTTGTCCGTTTGTCATTTTTTCGTCATTACGGTCTGTAAAGGACTGAGAGCATACCTGAGTGTGGTATCCATTGTATCCAGTTCATATGGGTTGCCATCAAACTGCCGCGGATTGGAAGGAGCTTTTCGACGTTGACAAAAGAAGAAAGCACAAAAATACTTTCTATATTTGTCACTGAGAGCTGTGTATAGGAGAAAGTTACATGATGCATTGATGGCAACCAATAAATTGAAAATGTTTCCGAGTCCAAGTAATATGTTTGCTTCCGCGGAGCCATGTTCCGCATTGTGAATGGATGTGTAAATGAGAACAATTGCAGTGGGCATTTGGCAGAAGAGGAATACAATGACGACTACAATGAGAATTACTGTGATCCGATTCTCCTGTCGAATTGTCTGCAAAAATATGAAAGTGAAGCTCAATTAATACGCTTTAATAAACTATGTCTATTATTATTACAACATATTTCTAATTATATCTCTGACCTAAAATAATAATTGTTTGGTTTAAAAGGATTATACACAAAAGACATGCTGGATGTTCGTATACTTATCAACATTCACAATTCAATACATAGCTAGAACTACGCATTATCTTTCCTTTAGTAATTGCAGTAGGCTTTTATTTGTATGTATCGACGATATATTTGTTTCACTCCACGCCAATGTATTTGAGGATAAAAATTAATTATTTACGCATTTATTAAAACATGTTAGCTAGCGAATAAATGTAATTCTAAAACAACAAAAACGATGTGCGTCACTTAATTTACTTTTATGGTTCTTTTTAAATGTATTATTAAACCTAATCTATTACATACATATATGTATGCGTAAAGTATGGATCTACAATAACGGGTTAAAATTAATATTAGGTTGGCTGCTCCCTAACTTCTACCTCTTTTTGATAGTCGATGCAAAATGTCTTAAAGTTTCATGTACTTGTACCTTTCAAAGGAAAAATTTACGTCGAAAGTTATCACGATTTAGTGCATATGAAGGTGGTCCTTAAATGAAATGTAATTTGTGTGCAGTGAATTTGAATATATATAATCGTTCCGATATTCATTTTCTGGTTACGTTATATCATTACGTTAAACACCGATTTCGAATTTTATTGAAAGTTTATTGGGTTTTAATTTAAGCAATGAAAAATGACCTAAAATTACATTGGACTAGGTCGATAAATTATTTTAATGGTTGCGAAAAGAGATAAGTAAAAGTGTTTAGTTAGAATATGTATTTTAAAGTCAACAAATAGGAATTCGGCTAGATATTTTATTCGACAAGACATTTTTCGACAAAAAGTCCAGATTCCAGATACAGTACATAAATCTGTCTGTCATTTCCCTGCTCCCTTTTGCAGAGGATATAGTAATGCAATAATATGCCACAAATCAAATATATTATCGACGTAGAACGCTTCCGTCGACCTAAATGGAAGATGTAAGCTTATAATTTATTAACGACTACGAAAATCCTTTTGATTTCACTATGAACACACCAGTAAAATTGAATAAGAGCTGAAAGTTATGGTATTCGTTTACCAAGACGCGATTGAACCTTTAATTTTCTAAAATCCTAGTCGTTTTTTGGTTTCTAACTTTCATTAGGGAAAATGATATATTATCATCAAACCAAATCCTCGGTAAACCAAACCATTTGAAGACATTCTTATCACAATTATTATCAATAATATACTCCGGTTTTCATAAATAATCTTTTCCGAGGTTTGTCAGATCATTTTTGTTGTTCTATATTGAAATATGGGAAATAACTTCGTAATGATCAAATGAATGATTTTACGCTGATGAATTTCATAATCCATTTTTGTTT
This sequence comes from Entomobrya multifasciata, assembly GCA_034693345.1. Lineage (NCBI taxonomy): Eukaryota > Metazoa > Arthropoda > Collembola > Entomobryomorpha > Entomobryidae > Entomobrya > Entomobrya multifasciata. The sequence goes on along the minus strand of JAQFXM010006832.1, from coordinate 5,383 downwards.
ACCTGTTCGTTCGGTGTATACTCAACAGTGGACGTCGTACGTAATTTAATATACGGTACAAGTGATGACTTAAGCCCAGGTTTATGCATTCCTTTACCGTTTCAAATTACATAATCAATGAAAACAGCGTAAAAAGAAGACGTACTTGAATCTTCTGCGTAATAATTATTTAATCATATCACATTTAAATGACGACGTTATACTGAAAGTTAACAAACGGTTGGGATTCCGAAAAGTCTAAATTAGTTAAGTTTAAGTATAAACACTAAATTTTGAAATATACGTCACGAAAGGCATCTCTACATATATGTAATTCTACTATTAAAATGCTATTAAATATTTATGTTGGAGCAGTATTAGTTTACCTGCAGCTGCCGTACACTAGACATTTGTTGATTGGTCATGTCCTTCCTAGCAATTCGAGAGTTGCGCACGGCTTGAATAAGAAAGAAATTAAAGATGGCCAAAATGACAACCGGGAGAAGAACAAAGAAAATAGTGGTAAACCAGTGGATCATGAGACGATAGGTTTCATTCATTCCGAAATCGGTGATTTCCAACGTGTAGAGCTGAAATGCAATTGTCGAAAAAAGAGCAGGTAAGTAAGATATACATATAAGCAGAATGAGCAATGTACATAGTTTAATTGTTGTATTTCAACCACTGAGTTTCAAACCCCATTGATTTCAATACTTTCCCTACCGTTTCATTTGATGGTCCAGTTTGATTGGCGACAACAGCAGCTCTCCATTCAAATGGTGTTGCAGACGTCACCGCAAAACAAAGCAGGTACACAGCAATCGCTACACGAATGGCTCTCTCTTCTGTGCAATAAATCTGTAAATTAAAAATCCACCACTACAATGCAACTTAAAATTAACTCCGTTTTCTGAAAACCATTCATGCATGAAAATAGTCATTTATTCAGAGTGCTTTCTCTTTACAAGCATTTTTATATGAAAAGGGGTCATTTAATTTGTTAGAAATTAAGTATGTGATGTATGTAAATATTTAATTCTCCAAAAATTGAATATTATTTTATTCTATCATGCATTTATTAGCTTTATAGTTGAAGGCAAGCATTAAGTACGACGTTCCTGATCGTAGAAAGGGATTTAAATACATTATACATAAATAAGTTATGAAACAGACATTTAAAAAGTGCTGAGTGGGGATTCTGTGACATTTTGAATCTCACGAAACAACTCATTCAAAAATCCAGCTTTGAGAAACGGATGACGTCTTAAGGATAATAATAGCATTCATTTAAACTGACACATTTGCTTGCTTCATTTTGAGCTTTAAAAAACCTTCCACTTAAATTGCGGAAGTAGTCATGTAATACGATACAAGCTTTTCAAACGATACTTTTCAAACACTCAATTTTTTATGAGCTTAAATGAGATGATGTGAAATTATTACAAATTTCTACCATCTTTTTACATCCGATCGGAAGCTTTCTAAGTTTTGAAATAACATCCAAATTTTTTTGTCAACTGTTGAGGAAAAATTACAACTACGCATTTGCAGAAACCATTTAAAGCACTCAACAATGGCTGGTCAGTTTTATTATCCACACACCACACATTCATACATTCATTTTCAGGAGACATTCCATAAATGCATGCATCTAAAAATACAATATAAATTCGTTTTTACCTTTCCTCGCATGGGATGACAAACCGCTATGTATCGTTCAATTGTGAATGATACGGTCAACCATACTGATGTAGAACCTGTAACAAAAAAGCAATAATATTGATGTAATAAACAACTTTTATCGAATTTGTGCAAGTTTATACACAATACTATTGAAATACTCAATCGACATTCAGATTTACATAGATGGATACTCACGATGGACAAAAATTTGACATTATAGTACATGGGATGGAACTACGCTCGTCTTTAATATACATAACATTCACAGCATGTCAGATATATATATCGTATATATACGATTTAGGTCAACACCAATGACATTCATTTTATACGTAAATATTTTTTATTGGTTGTGGCTTTCACTCAACCTTTTGAATAAGATTCAACTTCGAAAATTCACGTTAGTAAAATCGTATAGGCCAAAATATGCTTATAAGTTATAAGTTTGCTACATAATTTTGATTGATTGTTTCAAAATGGCGTCGTTCTAATTTTATCGTCTCAAAATGCCCCATATATATGTTAAAAAACTAGAAAACTTCTGTGAATAATAATAAAAAACGCCAATATTATTCATAACTGTAAGCTTTCTAGTTTAAAGTCTTGTGAATGCAACAAATCTTGAAAATTATCTTATTTCCTGTCACATGCATGCTATCATTAATCATTACATTAGTTATTCATACTGAAGAGCTGCGTAAAAATCATATACTTTTACAGTTTTTCTTTCGCATAAAAATTCATCCACATAAAAGGAAACGTACTACTACGAAAAATACAACACAAGTAAACACCACAATGGTGAAAGTGAAAGCACAACTTTCGCTGAAAATCCTATCGTAAATATCATTAGAATGAATCATCATTCTGACATTACACTTTGAAGTGTTACATTTTATTCATACATATATTATCACACATGTCCTATACACTTGTCAAATATGCTTTCTTCAACGGCTTTCTTCACACACAAACTTACGACAAACCTTTTTCCCATTTTATTATAACGATAAACATGAGCTCAACAAAAACTCTAGTGCGGTCCAAAAACATTTACTTTGCATATATATCTAGATTAAATCAACGCTTAAATCGTAAACATGCAAAATATCACTGTCAAATTTCTTCAAGTACATGTCAAACCCAAGAGATACATTTTTTAGATTGTTTACCCTTCAATCAAAAGAAATGTTAGTACAAGAAATGTATGATCCGGTAACACTACTAGTTTCCAGTTCCACTTTGTAATGCAACGGAGAAATGTTTATGTACATACTGTTCTTCAAATATGTTAAATTTTTATGCTCGATCTTGTAGCGTGGCGTAAGCATGGCATAATTTATCTCACTAAAAGAACAAACCGCTGTACTTTCTTTATCAAAATACTTTTCTGTAAATCAACAATATTGTAATAAAAGTAAGCAATGCTAATGTCAGTCAGCGTAAGCGCTAAGTCTGTTTCAAGTTTGTCCTACAGATAATATTTTATATTCTGTTTCAGTAGGTCGAAACTTTGTGAGCTTGTCATTGTTTGATGTCATAAGTTTTACTGCATAAAATTTCAAATGCTACTTGCGCACAAGGTTAGTTGCGACTGTTATTTGATTATTTGCTTTCATTTTTATGGAATAAAATACATACAGACCACACTTTTCCCGTTCGAAATAAAATGACATCGTGTGAAATGAAAGCTGGTGAAATTAAATCAAGTGCATCACATACTTTTTTTAGAAATGTAAAAAATATGTTTGATACCAACAAAGACACAAAATTTACGAGATTTTCAAAATAAAACGCAAGCAAGCCTATTTTACCAGCTTTAGTATGTATTATGTATTGTATTTGCTTTACTAAAACATGGAAGGAGGAAATGCTGGCAAGTATATTTGCTCCTAATGCAAATGCAAACCTTAAAAATCCATTTCCTCTCGAATTTTGATCCACTTCACTGCATATATCTCTAGGAATCCATATTGCATGCATACAATGTACTGCACAAATATGATGGCTGATGTTTAGCAATTTATTCGAAAAAAAAGTTATGCGTCATATTGCCATATGCTCCAGGAAAAGTGAATGACATTCGACAGCGTACATGTAGCTGTCACGTATAAATCTTCTATTAAGAGTTACATATTGTTTAGACTTCATAGAAATATTTTATTGTCAAAAATAAAACTTGTTTTCTGTCTACATGAATACATCTTCCATATGCTTACAAGGTTTAAGTTATTCCCAAAGGAAATATCCACACAAATTTTATTTGTACCAGAAGCCATTTTATTAAGCCACAACATAAACAAAGTTTATGTACATAATACGTTATGTGTGTGCCAGTGATGGTATTTTACCGGAGAATATTATTGGTAATCACGGGTTCGTTCTTATGTTGAATTATATTATGTAAGTGAAAACTCTTTGAAATTTTTCGGAATAAAGACAAGTAATCCAGAGCTTTACATAACTATTCCATCAAGATTATATATATTTCGAATGTCACGAATGATAAGATTTGTCGAAAATATATATGAGAAACTAAGCTCCATACTTAGCTTTTCGTGTATGCGCTTATGCAGTTAAATCTTGTCAATTTTTAAAATACCGCGGAGTAATCCATAATCATTAACAATGCAGCAATATTAAGAAATTTATTGGACGACGCTTGCAAAACGAATTCAATTTAGTTTAAAACCGATATTTAGCCTTGTTTTATTAGAACACAATTTGGTGTCTAAAGAATTGACTCAAATATGTAAAAGGCACTTACTTGAAGCGTCCGTGATCCAAAGCCCAAATGGGGTATACCACCAATAAAACCAAATGGTATTCACACTTGGATAATGTCGCCACGACATGGAAAATGAGAAGAGAAGGAATATGAGATCCGAAACTGCAAGAGCAGTCAAATATCTGAAATAAAACACAGAAAAGGTCATATTACTATTTTGACAATGCATACAAGAATGTAGTAAAAATCAATAAAATGTGCGTTTTTGTTCTCCGAATCTGGAACAATTTTTGGATTTTTGCCAGAATACAAAAAGAAAAAACCTTTTTCAAGTCAACAAGACAATATCATCCAGAACCATTCATTTTATTTGTGTCTGACTGCTCAGTTTAGTGTATTCGTTCCGGTTTCCGTTACAATCCTAGACAAGGCCTGTAGCCGGTTCCAAACTTTTCACTTATCAGGATATTCTCTTGTCAGTGAAAATTTTCAAAATATGATAAGTGAAAAGACTTTGCGTTCCACAGTCGTCGCGCGAATTTTTAAAAAGACTTTTCAAGAAAATCAAAAACTTTTGAAAAGATGACAAGGGCTTTGCAAGGACGAAACAGTAGCAGCTGCTTCTTCCTCATTACAATTTTCTAATACAACCTAAATTAGTTAAATGCTCTATTATCGTTCGTTCAACTAAAACCAATATAACTAACTTAAACTTGTTATACTTCTATCGTTAGTTTTACGTAATACATTCAATTTCATCATGCCACCAAAATCACCAGTGATGAAACTGAGGGCTCCTCGAAGGTCATCCGATAACGCAACCAAATTAACGTTCTTGGAAGCAGTGAAAGCGCGGAAGGCTGTGTTATTTGCGAAGTTTACTAACGAAGTCGACCATCTTAGGAAGAAAGCTGCCTGGGAAGAGGTCACTGAAGTAGCGAAGAGTCACAACATTGTTGCCGCCGACAGGGATTCCATCTTCGTCAGAGACAG
>JAQFXM010006831.1:0-12704 GCA_034693345.1 Entomobrya multifasciata | reverse complement strand
TAATAAAATTCCACAATATATTTTCGTCACTGTATGTTGTCGACTAAGTACATTTCCACAATATTATTGCCTCCCGTGCTTTCACTTTCACCAAATTACTTAAATCATAAGCTTATAAGAATATAGTTAATTTTATATTACCAAACAAATGACGTGCAAGAAATGCCTTGGTATTAAAAATTGAACACCGTTTAGTTATTTTTTGGCGAAATTGGCGTTATTATTTTTCATTTGCTGCTCGGCTTCAACTTGAACAACAGTACTGCTCTGTGCAGCTGTATTACCCTGATTTAATTAAATTTACAATATTTTGAAAACGTTACTGTGAATATATACATATGTATGTTCATATATTTATATCAAATTCAGAGTAACTGAAGTTATTAACAGGCTCTCAAAAGTACTTTACTTGCTGCATAAATACTACTTTAAATAACGTAAAATTATATATGATCTTACGAATTTTAGTCTATTTATTTATCATTGTTTAACTTGAAATCCTTTGTTGACTCGGGTGTGACATGTTTGCTAGAATTTTTGTTGTGAAGTAAGAGTTTTTGTTTAGAAATGCCTTTAAGGTTTTTGCTAAAAGCAATGAATCCCAAGAAGTGTTTTGATATAAACATTTATTAAGCTTTCAAAGTAATATTTACCTCCGCAAATTGTGTTTAAAATGTAAGCATTATAAAAAATCTTGTTCGTTTTAAACAATAAATTCTTGTGAATGTTGTGGTAGTAAACAAATTTGTAAACTATACATGTCTCTGGTTAAATCCCTTTCGCCATGCCTTTGAATGTTTTTGTGCTGAATTTTTACCTAGTGATTTCGCATTAAATGTTCTCTATTTTTGTATTATTACCGTTTAAGATTTCATACCTGAAGGCTTTGCGCTTTAACTATGGCCACTACTTGGCCAGTGAAGTAGACGAAATTGTAACACCCGGGGATATGACTTTCAGCAAAATCTGATTTTGTGAATTTGCTTTTCAAGGGATGTATAATTCAAAAACTTACTCAGCACATCAAAGGGGTAGTCCAAAATCATGGACAAATATACCACAAACACTACTTATGGTTTGTTTAACATTTTGTAATATTACACTGATCGTAATTACATTATCATTTTTTTTAAATGTCTTATACTTTCTCTGCATCTCATTGATTTTCACACGGCTGGAATCATCCATTTGTTCCATTCTCCAGTACACTGACTTTCCATTCACCGATCACTGATATCATTTTTAAATTGTCGTAAGACCAGTAGATAATGCACAAAGAACACTGTCTAGTGCTTTCTTATTCATGCTTCTGAAGAAGCCTTGAAAATATGACACATTCATGTGCACCCTATTTTTTCGTTGGAGCATTACATCCTGTCTAGTTTATGAGCTGTAACTACGAAACCGTAAAATCTACATGACAGGAATTCCATACAGTTTTAAATTAGATGGTTACCTATACAATGATGTAAGGTAGAGGTTGTTTGGTTAATTTGTACAAAAGATATTAGTGATCAATACTGTATTCATGTAAAAACTAAATTTTCGATGGTATTTTGTGAAAAGAGAATTTATCCTTAAATATAAACGTGCAAAGTTGCTTAGTAATATATTAGTAATCAAATTTAAATCATATGACTTATGTTCTACCAAAATCAACTCTTTTTTGAAGCTTCCAACGTTTTCCAAAAAACTACTACTCTGACTTAACCAGAATGCATCAAAATTGTTGCATGCGATGAAAAACATTTAGCAATGAAAGACCACAACATTGTTTGTGTCTGAAAATGACAAGTTTGACAATGACAATTATTGCGACGCAAAAACAAAAGTTGTAGCTGACATTGACGACACCGTAGTATTGAAGAATAAACCTTGTTGGCAATAACTTAAACTTGTACTTTCTCCAAGATGACATAAAAATGTGGCAAATTCCTAGGAGGAACAAAGTGAAAGTTACAAACGTTTCCACAGGCAATAAGTTGCAACTTTGCACCCGTAAATTTTCCCATCGCTGAACTTTTTCCGTAAGATATAGTGATTATTTTGATGAAGAGGTCTTCAGTCCAGAAAACTCAAATTGCTTCATGCATGCTGACACTGGTGAAAAAACATGGGAAATATTTTGGGACCCAAAATGAATGTTTTACAAACCATTTCTGTTGAGCTGGAACTTATCATTGAGCTCTGAACTTGATCTTTATCCATTCATAACTTCTGTGTTTAAAGTTTTTGTTATAACCGCAGGGATATAAGCATTAACTAGTGTTCCACGATGACACTAACAAAAGGTAGATGAAAAGGTTAGCTATTCCTTTTCACTGACAGGTCGATAATCTAACGATCTCAGTTCTTTTTCAGCCTAGGTAGGTTAACTAACCACTACGTTCATGAATTCTCGATTTTTATGGAAAATACTAATTTACAGTTTGAAATAATTACGTGTAGGCAAAAACAAATGAATAATTACAATTCAACAATTTACTTTTATTCTAACCACAATTTACGTGAGACTGATGGGACTACAAAGACAAGAACAAATTTTGACTATCGATTGACATAATAATGACGGACTTGTGTGCCGCTATCCTCTTTTACAATAAATATTATAATTACATGCACTTATAATTAACATACAACAACCATACTTTTCCTTGGCGACTCCATCCTTATGCATCCATCTGAGTGGACTTATGGACTTGACTTGATTGTTGAATTTTTCAATGTGCACATCGCCACATTTTCGAAATACTTTCATAATAAAACTATAACTATATAAGAAGTGCTCACAAAAAGTTACAGCTAGTGATATGCTTCTTTGATATATAAATACTACTCAACACCGTCTCCGACATCCTCCCACCAAAATTCGATTAAAATTAAACTTAATTGAATTTTCTAACTACTTTGCATGTTAAATTAATAAAGTCTTATACATCGTTACTACTTAAGTGCTGTACTTTAAAAATTGACAATGATTTATAAGTATTTTCTATAAACGTATGCTCTAATCCTTGCTCGCTTCCACTTCAAGATAAAAAAGGCGTTGAACAGGTCTCAGGAAGATCCCTCCAGCAGTCTTCACACGCACCACGCGTACTTGACCATCCTTTCCAGGAATAACTTCTTGCACTACTCCCATAGGCCAATCAATCCTTTTCCGAAGATCACATCCCACTAAAACAACGTCTCCCACCTTGACCATACGACTTTTCTTAGATTTCCCGTGTGATACTAACAATGCTAAGTACTCCTTCTGGAAACGGCTGCGGAGTTCCTCTCGACATTGTTGTAAGTTACGATAACGGGCTACCAAATGATCACGTTCCACTGCATCAACATCCGGTAATTGACAACTTCCAATGCACTGTATAAAGTTGTTTGGACTCAACGGAGTCAATTCTTCCGGTTGTTCACTCACATAGGTCAAAGGTCGACTGTTCACCACTGACTCCACATCACATAACAAAGTAACTAGCTCCTCTGTAGACACCCTTGCCGACCCTAACACAGAACGAAGGAGTTGCTTCACTACTCCAATCATACGCTCCCAAAAACCTCCCCACCATGCCGCTGTCGGAGGATTGAACTTCCATCGGATCTGGGTGACGGTAGCAAAATCCGTAATTTTCTTCCAGTCAACATGATTTAAGGCGTTGTTACATCCAACGAAATTTAAGCCATTGTCCGAGTAAATCGTTGAGGGTCTTCCACGCCGAGCAACGAAACGACGTAACGCTGAGATGAAACATTCTGTTGTTAGCGATGTACACAATTCCAAATGTATTGCCCGATAAGTAGCACAAGTGAAAATGGCGATGTAAGTTTTCTTCTTTCCTTTGACATGAAGTGGTCCCGCCATGTCAACTCCAGTGACATCAAATACAGGCCCCATTTTTGTTCGATCCAATGGGAGGGCTCCTTCCTGAACCTTGATGGGCTGCGCACGAAACCTTCTACACTTCACACATGGTCGGATGGCAGCTTGGATTGTTCGTCGGCTATGGAGAATCCAAAACTTCTTCCGCAACAGTACTTGAAGTGTCTGGACACCTGCATGGCAGTTGATCTGGTGAACCTTCCAGATTAATTTTCTAACCAACTTATCCTTTGCTGGAAGAACGACTGGACAGAAGTCTTCAGCTACTTCCCCCGGGAGGAGACGAGTACGTAGACGAACAATCCCATTGTTATCAAGAAACACTCCCAAATTCTTCAGCCTGCCATCACCAAGTCCAGAAAAAGTATTGAGTTGCACAAGTTTCAAAATTGTATTCTCTGCATGATCAAATTCTTCAAATGAAATGACTGATGGCTTCTTGTTTGATTTCTTTGTTTTCCCAAGTTGACTTCTCTTTTTCCACCGGAGCATCCATACCACAATGCGGACGATCTTGTTGTAGTCTGAATGTTTGTTTAACATTTCCAATATTTCTACTTGTTCCAAATTGACATGACTCACGATTGACTTTTTCAACTCATTCAGGATTTCTTCTTCGTCTTCTGGTTCAGCTGTACTTGGCCATTCATGCTCATCCCTATAAAGCCAAGTTGGTCCCTCCCACCATTTAGTCTCCACCAAAGTCTTGACACTGCAACCACGGGATGGGATATCTGCTGGGTTTAGTTTTCCTGGAACATGTCTCCAATTGTCTGTACAAGTTAGCATCCTTATCTCATTAACTCTAGCAGAAACAAATACTCCCCAATTTCTATCATTTTGAATCCACGCCAAGGCAGTAGTTGAATCCGTCCAATAAACTGTTGGAATGTCAGGAAACTCCATCATCTTCTTCACTTTGTCAGCCAATCGAGCTCCACATAAACAGCCAATAAGTTCCAACCTTGGAATGGTGCTATCTTTTATGGGAGCAACACGAGCACGAGCCATCACAAGTTGAACACTAATTTCCCCAGGTGAGCCACTTCTCAAATATACACAGGCCGCGTAAGCTGAACTGGAGGCGTCCGTAAAAGTGTGCAATTGCCACGTTTCTCTATTTTGATTTCTTACAATGTGTCTTGGTATCTTCATTTTTTCTAGATCCGTTAGCTGTTTTTCCCAGTCTCTGAACTTAGAAGAAAGTTCTTCACACAACGACGTATCCCAGCCAGACTTCAATTTACAAGTTTCCTGCAGGATCATCTTCGGCACAATGGTGAAGGCACAGGCAAATCCAATTGGATCAAAAACTGAGTAGGCGACGGACAAAATGGACCTCTTTGTAACTGGCTTATCCACAATTTTCTTGAATGTCTTATTCAAATCCAAGTACAGTACATCAGCTTGCAATCCCCAAGTAAGTCCAAGTACTGGTATTTGCTTATCTTCGGAGGATGGTCCTATTTCCCAGCATCTTAAATCCATTTTGGCTGCTTCTAATAATTGCACTGACTCTTGTTTAAATTTCAGAGCTTCTTCCATCGTTGACAAGGCCGCACAACAATTGTCCACATAAAATGACTTCCTCAACAAATTAGCGGTTTCTTGTAATTCTGGAGGAGAATTGCTCAGATGATGATCCAAGGTAGCTTGTAACAGAAAAGGGCTGCAGGATACTCCAAAAACGACACGACAATGACGGTACTCTTGGACCTCTTTGAAGGAATCATCTTTGTACCACAGACAACGTACGAAATCCCTGTCCTTTTCTGTAAGTTCAATTTGTAGGAATGCTTTTCGGATATCTGACACTACTCCAACTGGGCCCATTCGAAAACGAGTTATGATGGTTGGAATCTCTTCTAGCATATTTGGGCCAACTTCAAGACAAGAGTTGAGTGATGGACTACCTTTGCACTTGAATGATGCATTGAAAACTGGTCGCACTGGGGTTGTCTGAGATTCTGGTTTTAGGACTCCATGATGGCTGAGGTAATGTCCTGTTCCACCATCAATCCTCTCAATGACATTTTCTTGTTCCCAACTTGTAAATACTTCATGGTATGCTTTTTAAACTCCAAGTTTCTCCAGTCTGGCCTTGTTAGCATGAAGCTTCTTCTCAGCAATTCCCCGATAACTTGGGATAGGAGCGTGACCTTCAATCCAAGGTAAGTTCACTCTATACCGACCATCTTCATCCTGTGTGACCGTTGTCTTGAAAAATTCCACTGCTGCTTGCTGTATCTCATCTTTGGATTTTTCTTTCAGAGGTTCGCGAATTCCGATGATATCCAAGTTCCACAGATCTTGTAACGACACATCTCTCACATGACAAGAAAGGGATAAGTTATTAGTTGGAATTTCACCACTCAACGTCCAACCAAATACTGTCTCCAATGCTGTTATCCCACAACTAAGGTCGATTTTCTTGCCAGTAATCAATCTTCCATAAACATCATTTCCTAGTAGTACTTCCACTGTTTGACTCACTTGTTTGTACTTCTGATCATTAAAGAATACTCCTTTTCTTTGCAGCTCCATAATCCAATTTCCAGGAGTTGTTTCCGGAACGTGACCACATATGATGGATTCATCATCCACATTAAACGTACGCAAAAAGCTTTTATCCATGGATTCCAGTTGGATTTCGTAACGTCTGTGAAGCTTGTTATGTCTTCCTCCACCAAACGTCAAATGAGTAGTCTCACGTTCCCCCATACTTTGCAACGATAACTCACGAGCTGTTGACTCAAGGACATACGACCTTTGTGACCCATTGTCCATCATGGCTCTCACAATCTTCGACTTCTTTCCTGACTGTATCCTCACAATGACTGTCTGCAGTGGCACTTCTGGTAAGTGTATTTGGTTGCTCATTTCAATCGACCTACTTCCATCTTTTGCTCCCTCAGAATTTACACCGATTTCGGATTTTCCAGGACACACTATAGCATGATGATGTCGTCCACAATTTGAGCAAGTAACCTTCTTTCCACAACGTTTGGCACTATGACCGGACTTGAGGCAGTTGAAACATCTTCTTTTTTCTTTGACGATATTCCTTCTTGTCTCCAATGTCATTCCGGCCGCTTTCCTGCATTCTTCACTTTTATGCTTCAACCCTCCACAAAATACACATGACGGCTTTTCCTCTTCTGTGGCAACAAGGGACGCGGCGGCAGCAACTCCACTATTGTTCTGTCGGGTTCGTGTTGTCGTTTTGGTTGTTGAGGAAAATGGAAGTCTGGCAAGGCGGATCCTTTCACTACCTTCCACTTCACTTTTCAAAAATTCCATCATGCGGTCGAGCATTATCTCACTTGCTTTTTCTTTTTCCACAGGTACCGTATTTCGATTCCGCTGCCACGCCAGCAAGATATCTTCGGGTAGAGCTGATTCCACCATTGGAAGAAGAATGGCTGCACATTTTTCTGTTGTCACACCCAGGGATGACAGAGCTCGTAACTGAGTTGACAATTTCACATACAAAGTTGAGAAGGATAAAGATGACTTGCTGTTGGCATTTTCTAAGATGAGGCCAATTAGATCCCTTACATACACTTCCACAAGCATATCTGATCTCCCAAAACGCTCTTCAAGACTCTTAATCGCTTCTTTATAATTTTCAGGGGTAGTCGGATAAGATGCAACTATCTCCTGAGCCACGGATCCAGGTACCATACAGTTTGTTAGATACTGGAACTTCACACTCACTGAAATGGAGTCATCCTCGTGAACTGTTTTAAACGCACTCCAAAATGTTAACCAGTCCCGGGCTTCTCCTCCAAACTTTGGCAGTTCCAACTTAGGCAAACGATGATGAACTTGATTTCTTGTTATGCTTCCACTAAGCGAAATAGCATCATCTTCATGCATCCTAATGGGCTGCTTCAACTCACTGATTTTGTCTTCTATCTTGATCATCAAAGATTCTGTCTTCCCAAAAACGCTTGTTTGCAAGGATTCTTCCTCAGCCATTTCTTGCGCTCCAGTCTTACTTTTCATCATCTTCGAGAGGAGAGCATCACCAGCTTCCAAGTAACGGTTCCTACATCTTGATACTTGGGGTAGAGTCTCCTGTAAGTCCTCTATTGTTGGGTTTTCTTGGCCAAGGATAATCAAAGCGTTTGCCATGGCACTATCCAAAGCTGTCTTTCTACTCTCGTAACTCTTCCTAATGTTTTCCATATTGAATTTACGCGTAGTTTCCTAATGACTGATCTCGGCGAGGCCTCCAAATGTTATAACCGCAGGGATATAAGCATTAACTAGTGTTCCACGATGACACTAACAAAAGGTAGATGAAAAGGTTAGCTATTCCTTTTCACTGACAGGTCGATAATCTAACGATCTCAGTTCTTTTTCAGCCTAGGTAGGTTAACTAACCACTACGTTCATGAATTCTCGATTTTTATGGAAAATACTAATTTACAGTTTGAAATAATTACGTGTAGGCAAAAACAAATGAATAATTACAATTCAACAATTTACTTTTATTCTAACCACAATTTACGTGAGACTGATGGGACTACAAAGACAAGAACAAATTTTGACTATCGATTGACATAATAATGACGGACTTGTGTGCCGCTATCCTCTTTTACAATAAATATTATAATTACATGCACTTATAATTAACATACAACAACCATACTTTTCCTTGGCGACTCCATCCTTATGCATCCATCTGAGTGGACTTATGGACTTGACTTGATTGTTGAATTTTTCAATGTGCACATCGCCACATTTTCGAAATACTTTCATAATAAAACTATAACTATATAAGAAGTGCTCACAAAAAGTTACAGCTAGTGATATGCTTCTTTGATATATAAATACTACTCAACACCGTCTCCGACAGTTTTCATGCATTAATTTATGCATTTAATTACATATTTCTCGGCAAGTTCTAGAAAATGAACCTTCGAGTAGTCTACTGTATTTAAACTAAAGATAACACGAAAACAAAGGAGACATTTATAAAGTTAGTTTCTGCAATGAAAAAGTACAAGTAAACCAACCAAATGCAAACTTGAATACTACACGATCGAGGAATACAAAGAAATACAAGAAGAATCGATTTCAAGAATTATTTCAATGTTTTGTGCGTGCGCGCGCAAATCAAAGTGCGTAATAATCTGAGCAATAACTAATGTTTTTTAATGGTCTGAAGTTTAAAAATAGTATTTGCGCTGCCTCAGAGAACTAATGTTTCATACTCCTATTGAACGCAACATATAGGTTATGTAAAAAGCTCAGATAAGGAAGAAATCAAACATAGTTTGGGTGCGTCATTATCACATAAATAATTTCAAAAGGTTTCTTTTGTGTGAATTTAATAGTGAAGACTTCACAAATTCAATTCAATAGGTGTATTATTTTCAAAAGGTTACAAGAATGTCATAAATATGAACGTGTAGGCAATTGTATTGTTTTATTGCACAAGTAAGCAGAGAATCTTAACATTTCTTTTAGTTCCAATATGACACGGATTTTGCATAATGATTTGTATTTTTTTCAGCAAAGTCTTCATGTATGGGTTTCCATATTCTATGGGAAGGAATGTATGTAAATGTTACTATTTTGGAAGAATAGTAACATTTACAGATCATTTTGGAAAAATGACCTACACTGATATGTTTTATGTAAAGTCGTTGAATGGTTTCGCTTATAACCTCTATGGAAGCTCTACTTTGTCAAAAGGTTTGTTTTAGTGCACTGCACCTACTTATGATAATAAAATATCAATAAATTGACTATGTAATTAAGTAACAATAGGATGTTATAGAACTTACTTAAAAGGAATCCCAAAAGGAAAACTTATGTGGACTGAATTTCGTTCAATGTACATTTGTTTTGATTCTTAAGCGTAGGACAAACTAGCGAGTGAAAAGAAATTAAAATCTGTGATAAAATGTAAAATTATTTTGTGTAATTATAGTTTTGCTGTAAAACCTTTCCCCATATTTCAAATGTGGTCTATTGGAAAAGTTGGCGCTAAGAAGACCCGTTTTTAAAATTAACCTAACTGGCCAGTTTATATGAAAGAACACCAAACTGCACTTGAAAACCAATTTCAATGGAAATGTGTCCTAAAAAAGTTATAAAAAAGTTTTTTTACTTTAAAGCATACAATGACTGTTTGGTTCTAAACTCTAATTCATGTCAAAAGAACTGACATTTGTCATGAGCCCTGAATATGCAAGTGAACACTGACAAGAAAATACAAATATTTAACATACAATTTCATGGTTAAACAAAATTCTTTTCAAATTTGCACAATAATTTGCAGATAAGCGGAATACCTGCACATAATGTACACTGTCTTAGTCATACCCAAATATTAGTATACTGACCTACTTCAAAGTTTTGCTCAGTAACATTATCAATTCTTAGCAAAAAACTGTAAAATAAAAAGAGAGAGTCGTCGCTGTCACTCTTACTTTCCTCCCTCATTTCCTGGCAACGGGAACAATAAACCTTTTATGTGAACGACACAACTTCGCAAGACTTTCTTTTGAAGGTAAACTTTCACTGACGGTAACATCTTGAAATAAGCATGATAGATTGACATCTATATAGACTCAATGAAGAATGCAGTAGTTTTTGTATGAAATATGTACAGCCCAAGAACTGGTAGTATTGAAAGTATCACAGGAATTGTTTGTCATGTCATTATACTGTCAATTTAAGTGAAAAGTCAGTTTCAAGACAAGTTGGTATGTTTCAAAGTTTAAAGCTCTTCTCAAACATAATTCAATTGTGGCTTGGTATTACACTCAAGGCTAAAAATATTTACATTTGGTTAAAAAATGAGACACAAAATTGACTTGTGAAAACCCAAGGCAAAAAACGTCATCTTCCTGTCGTTGTAATTATAAAAAATTGAACAAAGATGTCAGATATGTTGTTTGTAGTTTTTGTTTTGGTCGGGTTTTCTATTCACTGTACTTGTAGAAGGTCAGGTTTCATTAAAGAATTTTGATATTGTTTTCAATTCACAAAGGAAATGATAAAAACTACAATTGAAACAATTTTTTAAATTCGTGATAGACAGATACAATATAGGTACAAAGGTCTAACTTAGTATTTGAAGTATGGTTTAAAATTCTTTCAATCTTTAATTTAAAAATATTGTTTGATTAAATAGGAACAGTCTTAAATATTAATGTATAATGGAAAGATATGTTTACGTGATAAAAGGATTTTTTTGCTACGATGTTACTTGTGACTTCTGTTAACATGACATCGGCTGACAACTGTTGAGTTTTAAATCTCTTTTAGAATTCAGACATATTTACATATAGGCTTAAATTATGAGACAATATAGAAAATGATCATAACTGATCAGGGAAAGTAACCTATTCGCATCGTCTTTAAGACATGTCTCTGGTATTGCATCAAACACAGAGCACAGTCCACTAAAACTGTAATTCTCTCTGCAAAAAAGTCTTTTGAAATCAGTTGGTCGTATTCTGTAAAGCTTGTCAAATATAGTAGGTAAATAAGTTAATAAATGTAACCGGCTTTCCCTTATTTCCTACTTTAGTATTTCAGTAAACACTTATCTCGTTTAAAGTATTCAAAACTGCCTATCATTTATAAAAAATCCAGGAATAGATAGCGCTCGAAATTTATGCTCCAAAGTTAACATTGAATAGATATTTACAAAGTTTATAGTAAACACTATTTGGGCAATAAGGGAAAGGTTTTGTGCTTGCAATTTTGTTTTTAATAATATTATGAACCACACCCAAATATTTAGTGTTTTACACCTTGCTGCAGTTCAAGGTCTGCATTCTATATAATCATGCTACGTCTGCACTTAAGCAATGCAAAAAAGCCCACGTCGTGGACAATGTTGGCATTTTAGCGCTTTTAGCATTGATGAAAGCTCTACGTTTACTGCTTTCTACATAACATGCACATAAACAAAAGAGAACATTACTCAGGATTTCACTCCTTTTATAGTCATGCAGCAACTTTCCCTATCATCAGTGCAGTCCAGAGAAGGCATTCTTGCATATCACCATCAATTCATGTTGGAACAGAATAAAACCAAACCTTGTATATCACAAAACTCACAAGCTTTAAGTTTTATTCTATGGAGTTTTAGTTATGAGTATCCGTTGTCAAATTTACTTCCAAGTTTTTTCCAACTTTGCGCAGTGAATAAACTATCAGATACATATACTTTGTCAATCATTTAAGCAAAGTGACGTCTCTTACATTGCCACAAATATCTGCAAGTTTTCATTGACATTGCTTTTCTACCATCATAATTAACGCAACTTTAGCGTCAATAACAAAATTGTTTTTACGTTGAAACTCACAGCAAAATTTTAAAATTCTCTCGGAATACATTACACGTACATAAAACGGTAGGTTCCATCAATTTAGGAGGTACTTTTCAAATAAATTAAACATCAAATACCAAAGTCTTTATATTGAAAATGCTCTCTCAAGACTGTGTAAAGAGATTGTGGAATTCCGACTAAAATTTGATCATTACAAATTTGTTCTAAAATAAGAGACGTTAAATAAGACTGATGTATAGTATAACTGGCCCAACTGATGCCAATATATGTAAGCATGGAAACTCCACACCGACCAAATTTCGATGCATCTTTGTCAAAACTGCATGATCACTGGCAACTTATAGAACACAACCAAGTCGACCACACTTTCACTAACGACACATCGGAGACTTTCTTTCCTGGTGAAGGGCTACTTTCTCTTGTATGTGTATGTATTTTGGGACAGGTCGCTCAAGCTATTTTAGCCTGAGCAACCATTGAGGAATCTGCATAATTAGCGATTA
>JAQFXM010006830.1:0-12705 GCA_034693345.1 Entomobrya multifasciata | reverse complement strand
AAGTACAACTGGTGCTGCTTTATAGTTAAAGAAACATAACAATGAACATAATGGTTGTAGTTATTTGAAGCTTTTTTCTGCTTCTTTTGTCTTTGCATATTATTTTGGAGAAGGGGAAGATTTTTCGGGGGTTTTTAAAGGGTTGAAACATTTTTCATGAAAATGCTAGATATGTGGACCTACAGAAACTGTTAAGTTTTCTGCCTTGAATCCAATTTTCATTCTGATGGTTTTAATGGTTCATCATTTCAAGGTCAACGAAACATGGATCTGTTCAATAAAACGAAATTAACTTAAAGCGGAAACTTAACTTATTGGCGTTAAACCTAATTTTTCAATCAAACAAACTTGTAAATCTTGCATAAAACAGCAAAAATCATTCAAATTTTGTAATATTATGTATATTTTGTACTCTTTGATATTTTCTTTTCGATTCCCGTGATTGAAATGGCACCAAATAACTTGACCTACAAAACCAGCTACATTGTTGCCTAAACATTTATTTTTTTGCTGGAAGTTTTTTTTGTAGAATTCCAAGAAAAACAGAAAAGTTTGTTTTTTCTTGTTGGTAAAGACTTGGAGAAGAAGAAGTAGAGAAACATATATATAATAAACTTAGTTTGACTTGTTTTGTAGACTAAAAAAATTGTTGAGATTAGCCCAATATGTTGGTATACATAAACTAGTGTAAATATATGTGTGAGGCGAAGTAACGTGTGTGAGTTAGTTTCGTAACATTTTTCTTATCGCTTTCTATTCTCAAGAAAATGTAAAAATAAGTCAAGTATGTTACTATGACAGGTAGCAGCAGTGAAAGTGCATATTATTATGTTCACGCATGCATGAATTTTATACAGGGAGAAAAAAGAAGAAAAAGAAAGCTCGAGACTGACTGAGTGAGAGATGAGATGACTAAGCTAACATGATGCGATACTTATTCTTGTGTATTTTATATATTTTTTGATCAAAGCAGAAAGAGGAGAGGGGAGGGAGAAGGGTGAAGAAGTGAGTGAGCGAATTAGTAGAGCCAAAAAAACGAAAGAAGAAAAAGTTTTCTTAATCGAATCAAATCAGGTCATATTTCGTTTTCAGGAAATCAACTTGGTTAATGGTTTGTGAAAAAAGTAGTTTTATGACGTGATGTAACATTATGATGATGGCAGTGATGAGCGTTTATGTATAGGTATACCTTAAATTATATAAAAACCTTATGTTTAGCTGTACATTTATATATATCCTTATCCAGATGACAAATCCAGAGAAAAGTGAAAAAGAAAAACAGTTGCTGAATTTTGAGTATTTTTCTTTTCTCAGAAAACGGGTAAAAATATACAAGTCAGCAAAGAGCAGAGGAAAAAAACATTATTGTGGTTTCGCTTGGAATTGGAAGTTTTTTCCTGGTCTACAAACTTGTTTAAAAGTGAATGCTGCCAATTTGAAAAAATATACACATTTTTTGTGTATAGCTATTTTGCTTATTTCCTTTTTAGTGGAATTGACTAAATTTTAAAATGTCCCCCCACGCCTTCTTCTAGTACTTTTTTCACTTTTTTACATAGAAATGGAATTGAATGGCAAGAAAAAATATAGGTGAGGTGAGAAAGAAAAAAAATAAGTTGTTAAGGTTTAAAAGTACTGTACACTAGAACTGTCACGTCAGAAAAAACTTAAACATTTCTACAAAAATAGCACCACCAAAAAAAACCAAACCACCACCTACCTTTCTAAATGTAGTGCATTGTTCGAAAAAAAATCAACGAGAGTAGAAAAAAGACGTGAACGTGAACACGTTTCCTGGTAAATCGAGCGAGGAAAACGGTTACTTATTTTGGATTATGAAGTCACATATGCCATGCCATACCAGCCAATATGTGCATTTTTTACTCTGGTTTTTTAAAGTTAAACTAGAGCAAGTTGAAAAACACACACTAGTTTTTTTGTTGCAAAAATAACAGATCTTTTCCCAGTAAAATTTAATTTTTTGCAGAGGAAGTAGAAAAAAATAATAAACGGGAAAAGTAACACTTTGCTTTTTTCTTTCCTCGCATGACATCTCTGTAGTTAGCAGAAAGAGAGTATGTATTTGACTCTTTGTTACTCTCAGGAAAGAAATACATGCGAAGTGTTTAAACTTTCTAGCTAAAAAGCTTCATACATATATTTCCTGCGAAACATTTTCTCATTTTTTGCGAAATGAGAACACTTTTTTTTTGTGTGTGTGTGAGAGCACATGTCCCTGGCTTGAGTTTTTGGATCTTGTAGTCAGTGTGAACTCTCGTAAATAAATATATCGACGGGAGGTAACTCTCTGTTCTGTTTCACTACTTTGTTCTCTTCTGAGATTCCTTGTGTTTGGAAAAGAGAGAGACTGCAAAAGTGAGTCTCTGGGAAATTTTGCAGAAATAGCTTGTGTGGGAGAGAGAAAACGCAGAAAATTTACTCACTCTACTCGAAAGACAAAAGGAAAAGTAAGTTAATCCTTTTTGTTCTATTTACTCATTTTCTGCCACTCTCTCTCTCTACTTGGCTTGCTTCTCTAGAGTTCAATTCTGTTCAGTTCTAAGTATAGCCATAGTCATATAACCAGAATGGGATTTACTCTGAAAAAACTATACTGCAATGGCACCTCCAAAACTATACTACATTAAAACAACCGAAGTTTATTACACTTTCCAAAGTGTGACTGGTCTTCGTTGTCGTCGTCGTGCTGGGGAGGGAATTGCTGCTTTTCTCTCTCTCCAACAAAATATTGTATACTTATCATTGTTTTAATATGTGTAAACCCGCTGCTGCTTACTGCTCCAATTTTCATAAACTTATTAGGTGGAAGTTATGAGGTGTTTTATACTTTTGACTTTGTTTTCACTTTGCTAAATTCTAAATGCAGCTCAATAAGTTACCTGAATAAGTAAGTCAGGCCAGACAGAAGCCTCTGAATAGAAAATTATTTTGAATTTTGGACTTAACCGTGGTGCTTATTAACGCACTACCATGCACAAGTCAATGTAATGCGAAATTTTCTATCTCCACTGAGACCGACCATTGATCTGCACACTACCATAATTGGTAAACCTGTATGATTTTTATTTTAGGCGCACAAGCAAGGCAAGTATGGATTCAGTCTGCCAGATATTCTGAAACTTTACATTTAAAAAATATTTCGATGCACAGTGTCCTGCTTTGTGTTTACGCATGTTTTCCTCTAATTTATACATGTAATATGATTACAAAATAGTGATAACAAGCTTGTAAGAAAGTAAAACAAAAAAAGTAATATTTCATAATGATAATTTTTCAGCAGGATGTATGTAGTTTTTTTGCACTCTGTCTATTATCATCATCATCAGATCATCAGCAAGTTTAAAGTTCATGAAATTAAAATGAGATGTACATGTACAACTGTAGGTATGACTGCGTGATCTTCTCTCGCTCTCACTCAGAAGCAATTTTGTGTAATAATCAGCATCATTATCATATCATGATGATAATCATCAGTAATGTAGTAGTACCAGTACCACAATAGCGAAAAAACGTAAGCAACATCATCAAAAATAATAAATTCTGGTTGCTCGGCTTACTATCAACTATATATTTTTTGGCTTCTTCATGATAAATTATGAGCAGTTTTGCTGTTTAACCTTTTTAAACTTGAAAAGATGTATGAATTATTACATATGATTTTTTTTAACTTCTTTTATGTTTGCCTGCATGGTATGTCGTGTTGTATGTTTATCAAAAAACAGGTTTATAGTTTAACTTTAAGTTGGCGATACTAATTGTCAAATTATTTTAACGATTTTTTGGGGGAAATAAAATAACATGTATGCATTCAATATTATTTTTTCAAGAAATTCTTAAGGTCCCTCGGAAATGCGTAAACAGAAATTAAAATAAACTCAAAAACTTTTTCTTGGCTTTTTAAAAAGTTTCTAAGAAAAAAGGAGCATGCCAAGTCAAGTCAGTTACACCAAAAGAAAGAGAAAAACAGAAGCAGGAAAGCAGAGAGTCAGTCGGTTGTCGGATGTCTTATGTGTTTGTGTGCACAGAGTGCAGTCGTCTTTATTCATCTTTATAGAAAAAACGTGCTTTAATTGACGTCACGCATTGTTAAATGTCCGTGACTTTTTCCAGCCTGAAGGCTGGCTTCCTCTTTCTTTACAAGAAAAGAAGACGATGTTGCTGGTGTGGTGCTGACTTGAATTGACTTGGCTGCTGGTTGAAGCGTGCCGTTTTTAGCAGAAGGGCAAAATAAGGAGCAAGTTGAGTTAGTTAAGCAGCTGAAAAACTGGAAAGCGAAAAAATGGTGATGATGTTGATGATGATGATACAGACGGAAAATGTGTATAATAGTGTATTATGCATTGTATATTTCTTCAAATCGCTTTGTAAATGTTGACTTGACTTGACAGATGCTAGCACCTCTCAGCTTGGAATCATCATCATTATCAACATCATATGCATAAGTAAGCTTATGAATATCATGTAAGGTAATACACCTAAAAACACTCACTAAAAAGTTTACAAGTGTGTCAGAAAAGAAAGAGATATCTCTTGTCTTTTAAATAATAAAAATATCATGTCTGCTTTGTACAATTTTTGCAGCAGCATTTTTTATGTGAGTGTGCTTAAATTGCACTTTGGAAACTTCAATTATTTTTACCCCGTCATGCGTCTGTCCACTAATACCAGTGCAAAAAAGTAGTCTTTTTGGTGTTGAGTTTAAAGTGACATGAGAGAAGGAGAACGTGTGTGAAGATACCTATAACTATTGTATAGAATATATGATGCATGCATAATAATGTACTTGTAATATTTTAATATGATTTGAAATGGCTCATGGGGGATCTTACTCGGCTCGGCTGCTTGTAGAATGGAATGGAAGGACAGATGAATAAAAGTTTCATCTTCTTTTAACCTTTTGACTCGACACATACCATTCCGACACAAGAGATACTTTTTACTTTTGTACTTTTTTGTTTTTGAATGTTGCTGGGTCATCATCATGGATATATTATGATATGATGATGATGAC
The DNA here is from genome assembly GCA_034693345.1 of Entomobrya multifasciata. NCBI lineage: Eukaryota > Metazoa > Arthropoda > Collembola > Entomobryomorpha > Entomobryidae > Entomobrya > Entomobrya multifasciata. The sequence continues at coordinate 7,673 of JAQFXM010006830.1, read as the reverse complement.
GATTCTGATGACTGATGACACAGTGGATTATTTTATGATGAGGAGGATACTTTCAGTGTTATTTTTATTCAGCAAAATTGTTTTTCATGGTTGGAGTTTATAATATGCGTGTTATCTTTTTTCTCTTGAGGTTGGCTGGCTGTCCATCATTTCATTTCTCTGAAGTCATGAAAGTGGAATTCATGCCACTGCATTGCGTTGTTGGGATTGCGATATACTGAATTTTGATGATGCGAGGTGACTAGTGTGTGCCACATTAAAAAATATGTGCTTGGTCTGCATCTGCAGTATAAAATATTACATTTTAAAAAAATCCCATATTTTTGGCGACTTGTTGGCGATATGGCTCCATGTCATTATGGCATGTGTTTGAAAATTGAAAAAATATATATGCAACATCGCACCAGAATAAAAAAATTATGTGGTGCATAGCAACAAGAAAGAGAGAAACAGGATGTTATGCAATATCATTTTCCAAAAACAACAAAATCAAATCAAGGTCTTTTCAGTTAGTACTGCAATGTTGACACTCATCACATCATTAAATCATTTTCAACGAATTTGAAATGGAGAAGCTGAATAGAAAAACAGAGGAGGATAAGGATGACCATTATCATTAGGCCACAAAATTAGGATTGAATTACATGGCAAATAAGTATATGTGTATACAAAATTATTAGGATAATGTCTGATGAGAATTTAAAATTTCTTAGGGATTTTTTTCTTTTAAACTTATTTTTTATGAGTACGTTTATTGTGGGAGGGAGAATAGCAATATAGCAGCACAGCATATTACACCAACACCGAAACCACCTTTTCGTCAAAATATCATGTAGCATGGTTTATGGGGTTGGCATTATGCATATTTAATGGGGAGTGGAATGAAACAATAGATTATTATTTGAGTATAGTTTCAAGTTTCAAAAGAGTATCTCATGGGGTTGGTGAATGCGGATGGGGACGAAACGTGAAATTTATTTTTTGCTTGATAAATGGCTACATTGCAGAAAGGAAGTTAGAAAAAAAATAATTGTCATTGCTAACATCATCCATCCATCTATCCTTCTTTTCTCATCTTATCATCACTTTTTATTATTATTACTAAAGCAACAATGAAGCTTTTCATTATTGCAGTAAAAGCTACGACTATGGTTGTCTTTATGGATGATATGCCAATATAAAATGGGAAAATGTCTGCAGACGATGCAATACGAAGGAACGATGGAAGACGAAAAAAGGGTTTTTCAAAATGCACTTTTCTCTCACTACTTTGTGTGCACGTATATCTTCACTAAATTATGGATGGTTTAATGAATTCTGAATTAGTAGCTTAAAAACTCATTTTCTCCCTTAAAAAGTTTATTTTTACTGCTAGAGCAGAGCACACTACTGCCTCTATTGAATACCATGAAATGGACACAAACGTGAAGAAGAGTTTTTAGGAGAAAAGGGCGATGAAAATTGGAAAAGTTTTCAGTTTGCGAACTTGTAAGCTTGGTTGAATGAATGAGTGTAGTGTACTGTGCCGTTTTCTAAAGCACAAGACATTCATTTACAAAGTTTTCCGCTTGCATTTTCTCTCTTCTTTTTACACTGTTTTTGATTAGGGAAATGCGTAAAAATACATATATTTAAGTGGAAGAACAGTTTGTTGCTTTATATATTCCTTTACAAATAAAATATTTACATTTTACTGCGTAGGTTACAGTTGTTTTTGCGTATGTAAACATATTATTTTAACTTGTAAACTTGTCCCGTTTTTTGTGTGTGTGCAAAGTTAGTCAAGTACACCGTCACCACCACCACCGAAAATTTTCTGTGCTCTACTGCTTCTTCTGTAATGATAACACCTTTTAGAACATAAAAGAAGATGAACATCATCCTCATCCTCCACATACCACATCTCCTCCTCATCTCTTTTTCTGCTACTGCTGCAGTTGAACTGAAAAGTGAAGCATCAGTTTACTTTTACGGTCGGCTGACGAAACTGAATGAGTTGTTTGACTTGTTTCTCTCACGTTTCTTCGTGGTCTAAGTAGACATACAAAACAACCGCAAAGCTCTCTACACACATCCACCTCCTATCCACATATTATGATGGTCTACCTCCAAAAATCCTCCTACAACTTTGCCAACAAAACCACCACAAAATACAAGACAAGTAGTCCGTCGACAAGAAAAAAAGGATTAAAAAGGTGGTTGTTGCCCCCATCGCTTCAGATGGCATCAAAGAATGCATGCACGCCTTCCTATTCTACGCCAATTTTACTTTTGTTTCATTTCGTTCCATTCTCTGCATGACTGATTGAAATTGTTCCAATAATTTTCTCCTTGCTCACTTCGACTCTCACAAGACATTAATCTCATTAGTCCCCATAAAAAACTTTTTTCTGCTACTGCACTGCAGCTTGCACACACTTTTCTCTTGCATCTTGAATTTCATTCGATTGGAGCGTGTGTGCAAATCCCATTTCTTTTGACTTTGATTGGTAAGTACAGTCGGTTCATTACTCCAATTAGCATTACAACGCAGTTGACAGACTTCATTTTTGCATAATGAAACATCACAGAAGAAGCAGCAGCGGTTGCATAACAATAATAATTAGTTATGCTGTGCAATGCCAGCAACCATTTTTATCCCATTTTTTTGGACAGCTCAACTGACTTTGTAGACTTAATCCTTTTGCGTTCTCCCCCTCCTTCCAATTTCTGTCAACATGCCCATTCACCAACTCATCAAAAACACAATAATTCCATTATCACGCAGAAAAATCGTCGTCATAATCATAATCACCGCAGCAGAAGGGTTCAATTCTGAGAATTGCATCACATCTTATAATAATATTCCAAATTTACATACACATATTTCAGTGTGCAGCCCATTAAGCCATAAAAATTATTATAACATTTTTGCTCTATGGACTTTGTGTACAGTGTGCATCATCATAATTTCCACTAATAAATTCATTTTCATTTTTATGCAGCTTTACATCTGCAATAAAAAATAAAATTATAATATCCCCACGTAATACTCATAATCATAACAACATTCAGTTGACTACTGAACTGACTTTAAGAGTTGACTTGACTGACACTTAAAAACGGCTCATCTTCTTCTTTCATCCAACCCATTTATGTGTCCTCCTCCTCATCCATAACTTTTTTTTCCAAGAAGAGTAAACATCATCATAAAAAACACTCTTAAACTTATCCACAAAAAAAGTTGCACTGTTTACCTTTCATTTTTTTCTCTACTCGCTACTGTGCTATGTGATACGACGTGTCTCGTTGAAACCATGAAGGTTTGTACATGAAACAAGAAAAAATCGAGATGATAAAGTTGTTGGAACAGCAAGTATGGTGGTTATCATGATGATATTTTGTCGGTGTGGGAATATTACTCTATTTAAAGTGTATGATGTACGATGATCATATCATATGAATAGCAGTTTAATGTACAACATTTTTAAATATGATGGTTGTGCTATGTGCTCACAAACTCACACAGCAGCAAACACAGATGATTATGTTATGTGCGTGGTTTTTTTCGCATTATGGCATGTCAGATCTCTAAGGTCTCGTCGGGGTAATAACCATCCAGAGAGAAATATACCATAAATGATCATATTATCAAGATGATCATCGTGATGTTGATGATGATGATAATAATAATGTGCATAAAAAACTTTTGCTCGGGATGATGATCTGAATGAACATCACAACAAAACATGCTGTGTTCAGTGCAGGCAAAAAAAGTCAAGTCAAATCAGACCAGACAGACAACATGCATGCATGATAGCCGAAGGCACTTTTTCTGGTGGTGGAGGAGGTGGAAGGAAGAAGAGAAGTGCAAGGGTGCGTAACGGTGACTTTTTAGTCAGTCAAGCGAAGTTTAAACGCATAGCAAAATACACACACTCGCATCGTATCGCACTACTTGTTTTTCTATATTATGCATATTTAGAGTTTATCCCATTTCTCTGGTCTCTGGATCTGGATATGATGTTATGCTGGTTTGGTTTTGGTATTATTGGACCGGTAGTGTTTTTTTGTCTACTTTACGCTCATTTCTATGCATCATCATGGCTATGTAAACAGATTAATAATTCCTGAAAATATATACTCCATCCAACTCTTTACTCAACTTTTCACTATACATTCCCATCCAACAAAACGCAATTCACTTTTTTATTATTTTTAGTTGAACGACTCTGTTCAAAGTGGTACTGCTGCTGTTGTTGCAGTCATACCACCGCATTTAACTTACACACAAAACTTTTGGTTGGCTCACTCATTGTCGGTGGTGGTGTGTGCAGAGGAAGCAAATGCATCCTTTTAAACTTCATCTCTCTTTTTAACACTTCATGAGAGATAGAAAGGTTCTCTGGAATGAAAACATGGAGAGAAAATAACCATTTAATAATATTATTATCGTTATCTGTTCAAATCCTCTTTTCTCTTTAACCAACCACACAAAGTACATTCACCATCGACAACACAGTCGTTTCGGCACATAAAGAGCCAAAATAAAAGTATTCCATTTTTAATCCTATTCATTCTAATGAAATTCTTTTACAAGAAAAACTGGATTGGAACGATGAACTTTTGCTACTGGTTATGTACTTTTTGGACTATAAGTACAGTGAGTATTTTGATAGTATTAAAGTTGTACTAAAAAACTGGTTCTTTCTTTCGATTCGCTCTCTTTTTTCTTCGTTCTCTGAATCTCAACTTTTAGTAGATTTTTTGCCAAAAAATAAGCTTTTGATGATGATCATCATTGACTATGACGATTGGTGATTTGGGGAGATGATAGGATATATTATGTCGTTCTTCTTGTTTTTTTCTCAGTAACATTTGCCATTTCCACAAGCTGAGAAATAAAAAAAACTCTAGCTATCCATCCATCTCTAGTCGAATTGATCCACTTGACTTGCTTTTACTTTGTTTTTCAGCTGTTTGTAAGCTTCTTCTTCTTCTTTTTTGTTGACGACGACTCTATGAGATGACGATTGTGATAATATGATTGTGATTACATGGTGTACTCTATGCTCGTCAGAATGACGACAATGATCATCACGATGATGAGAATGATAGTACAAGAAAATATTATTGAATCTCAGTTTCAGTCTCTCTTGAACTTCTTTTTTATTTTCTGCTACCAAAAATTTTGTTCTGCTTCTTTTTTCCATCTTAATGGAAATCTTGATTTTTTTTTCGTTCTGCCTTTCTCACTCCAACACGCACAAAAATCAGTTTTTCCCTCTCTCTCTCTGTTTTTCATCTGTTTTGATTCAAACTTCTTTTCTGGTGAAATTGTGAACATGATGATCATCATGATTAAGATTATAGTAAGAAAAAAAGTGAGTTGGTATTTTTGTTTGTGACTGACTTGGCACTGGGAAAATAAATGTATATCCATTATCCGGGAAGTTAAGTGAAGCAATTATAAAAAATACTCTTGAAAAAAATAACCAGTGGAAGTGGCATGGATGGCAAAGCAATGGAATTCCACCGCTGCTGGAGTCAATAAAGTCGACAGACATGCCATAATAATATTATTTTTTACTCTCTGGAGAAGAGCACTGCAAAATGCATTCCAACAGTCATGTTCGTTCACTCACACACTCTTTCTCATGATGAAGAACGATTAGAATTGAAAATGATGGAATTGCTGCTGTTGATGTTGATCTTGATCATTAGGATCATGAGAGGAGATTTTTTTGTGCGTTGCGTATAATATGTGTGTATGTGCATAGTGCACACTTGTTTCATTCTTCTTGAGTGAGAGTGAACGATGAGGAGGATAAAATGATGATGATGACGATGTTGATGATAATGAGTCAAGATTAGACTGCATGATCCACTGTTTACTTTTCCTTCTTCCTTCCTAGTTAACTCATTTAGATTGTTTACTTGTTTGAGTTTGCAGAGACTTTTGCTTGTTTTATTTTACGAGAGACCGGCAATGCAATGCAATCCTTTGTTTTCAGTTTTTTTGTGCGTTTCCTTCATTCAACATTCCTTCTGTAAGCTTTACAGATAGACTTGCTCAACATTTCAATTTGGCACGGCACGACATGATACTACCAACTACGAAAAACTACACATGAAAAATGAAAAATAATAAAAGAGAATAAGTTAGTAGTTTGCTAACTGCATTTACTATTATACTTGCTTATCATCATAATGTAGTCTCTTTTTCTTCGCTCGTGCAAGTAAAAAGTCTCTCTTCTGAGTCTGTGGAATCCGGATTTCCTTTTGTACCAAAAAAACAAAGTCCCCTCTCGCTTCTCTTTCTGGTTTGGTCTTGGTCTCGTGTGCGAAAAGTTTAAGGCTCGTTCCGTTCCTTTGTTTTATTTCTCGGGTTTTCGTAAACAAAAAGCAGCTCAGGAAAAACACGTAAATGTGGACTGGATACCTCTGTTCTGCGTTCTTGAACATGCTTTCACTATGACTTGCCATAGTGTGTGTGTGTGTGCATTCGCATTCATGATGTAACTTTGAACCTAGAAAAAAGAATATTAAGAAGGGTAATTAAAAAAGTTGGGAGCTTCTTCGTCATCGTCATTATATTTTTTTTGGAGACGTGGCCGTGGCGTAGTAGAAGAGCGGAAAAGAGTATAAAGCTGTTGTATAATTGAGGGTGCAAGTTTTTTCAACTGTTTTTCTTCATTTCCCGGAAAATAAAAGTTGAGTTTTTTTTCATGACAAACTTTTAGTTTAAAAAAAGAATGATGAAAACAGACAAACTACAGGGCATGAAAGCACATAGGCTATGTATTTTTTAGAAAGTTGAAAGGGTTTTGATGTGATTTTGTCAGCAGTGGAGTTTAGTGTGCGTTGCGTGCATCATGCGTAGCAAGTTGCGTATATAAAATGATGATGAGAATGACGACAAAAAATTAAGGTAGGTAGAAAAAAGAGACATAGGCATTATGGGATTTAAAAGAAAAAAAACTCGACATGGTGATGATGATGATTATGAGGACGATGAAAGCAATGGTAATGCTATACTGCTTTGTAAATTAGTAAAACTTTTTTTAGTAGACGATAAAAAGTCAAGTCGGTGGAGGGAAAAAATACAAAAAAGTATAATGCTGAATAGAAAACTTTTATTTTATTTTTTATATACATAATTGTGCCCCTAAATTGAGATGAATAGGCAATGAGACGAAATGAGTGAGTTTTTACATAAGCACTCTGGCTGCGAGAAGTATGATGTTGATTAAGCTAATTAAGAAGTATAATAATAGGAACGAATGAACGAGTGGGAGTTGACTAGGAAGGATGAAAAAATTATGATGAATATATCTATCTGTGTTTGTGCATTTTTTTGGGGAAAATACACAGTATGATTTATGGGTTTGTTGAGTTTTTTGTTGAGGATTTTCCTAGCAAATGACAGCAAATATAACAAATGTATATTATAATCATTATGATTACAATTGCGATGACGATGCTGATAATAATTTTAACTTTTATTACAAAGTAGAGTGAAATAAGAGAAAAATAAGATAAATTATTGGTAGCCATATGGCCAATTTGCTGAGTATGCCCAATAAGTGCTCTTTACATCTTTTCATATCGCATCTCTCTCTCTCTCTTTCCCATCCCCAAAAATTCAATTCGGCCGGCAGCAGAAACGACCGATATGAACAAGCAAACAATAT
>JAQFXM010006829.1:0-12707 GCA_034693345.1 Entomobrya multifasciata | reverse complement strand
GGAAGTTCGGGTGGAAGTTCAGGAGGAAGTCGTGGAGGGAATTCTGGAGGAAGTCAAGGAGGAAATTCTGGAGGAAGTCAAGGAGGAAATTCTGGAGGAAGCCAAGGCGGAAATTCTGGAGGAAGTCGTGGAGGAAACTCTGGAGGAAGTTCGGGTGGAAGTTCAGGAGGAAGTCGTGGAGGGAATTCTGGAGGAAGTCAAGGAGGAAATTCTGGAGGAAGCCAAGGAGGAAATTCGGGAGGAAGTTCTGGTGGAGGTCGCGGAGGGAATTTTGGTGGAAGTCAAGGAGGGAATTCTGGAGGAAGCCAAGGCGGAAATTCTGGAGGAAGTTCTGGTGGAAGTCGTGGAGGGAATTTTGGAGGAAGTCAAGGAGGAAATTCTGGAAGAAGCCAAGGCGGAAATTCTGGAGGAAGTCGTGGAGGAAACTCTGGAGGGAGTCAAGGGGGAAATTCGGGAGGAAGTTCTGGTGGAAGTCGTGGAGGGAATTTTGGAGGAACTCATGGTGGAAATTCTGGAGCAAGTCCTGTAGGGAGTCGTGGAGGAAATTCTGGAGCAAGTTCTGGTATACACGGAGGCAATATGCCAACAAGTTCAAGTGCTAACACGCAAACAATTACTTCCACGACAACAGGTTCTTGTTCAAAACCAGGTGACGGCGATGAAGGAATTGGTAAGCAAATATGCATACGGTATTTCTTAACGGGGTCTGTTGATTTCAAAATATTTCTCTAGCATCTTGATAAGTGTACAAAAATTGGTTGGCAAATATTGGCGTAAACATTTTGTTAACCTTTTGTGTTTGTAATGTTAAGAAGAATTAGTAGGGTTGGTGGGTTTGCATTTTTGTTTGTTTGAATATTTAGATTTACGAACGTTTACTTATTTGTCTTAAATAGAGTGTGCTGAATGTACCTTTGATGAATTACGAAAGAAGGATAAGAACGTTATCAAACATGCTTGTAACTCTGGGAGCAATATGAAATTTAAAAAGGACAAGTTTTCTCACTGTACTTGGACAATTCAGGGAAAAGATAAGGGAGATTATGACCGCGGCGTCATCCATTCTAAAGGAGGAGCACCAGGGAAAGATTTCGAGAAAGATAAACCTGAATCCTGTTCATTTAATCAGGACACCCTAATATATAAATGCTCTTGTTGTACTAATAGGTGTAATGAAAAGTTACCGGCTTGTAAAATGTTAAGAAGTGCAAATCCTTCAGATCAATATCCTTCGGGATGTACAGAGAGATAAAATTCTTCAATTTACGTTACGTGATTCGCTTAGGTAGTTTATACAGTTATTTTTGGATAATAAAGTATACCAATAAATTTAAACGTTGATTTGGCTTGGAATTTAAAAAAAAAACTTGTGAAAGAATTCATTGGGAATATTCATTATACTGCTTCTGTTGTACTGTAAGTAGATATCTTAGACAATGACTGCATCAAATAATATAGTTAGTGTAACAAAAAAGTGTAATGTCAATAGTATTTTGTGATTGCAGCAAACATAATTGAATTTCTCTAGATAAAAAAGTGATTAGTTTACTGAAAATACTATTTCGTTGTAAAATGACAACCTAGTGGTTTATATCATGTGTTTAAATATTTATTATTTGTTGCAGCAATAATTATTTCATAAATAAATGAAACCATGGCCGAGTGTAGTAGAAGTTTTGGTTTATTTGTCTCATATTGCGCGCACAGTATTTAAACATGTAATGCCGTAAATACTTATTAATATTTATATGGTACTTTTATGTCGTTATGTGTAATTAATAATATTTTAGCATCGCTACACGAAATTAAAACCAACCAAATCCATCCTTTATAATAATCATTGCATGTGAAAAGTGGCTTGACGACGATATAATTTGGTAATATTATTTTAAGCTACCAAACGCTCAGTGTATTGTGTATTGATTGAATTTTGTATCATTGAATCTTGGACTTAACTAACAATGAAGTTTTGAGTTTTATCACCGAAAAATATTAAATTAATAAAAAGTAGATGTGAATGTACAAGCAAGCGTAACAAAGCAAGTTACTTAGGAACATATATTGCTGAGTAGAGAACTATTTTAAAAGAAATCATATTTCCACAGTCAAATAAGTTATGTAAAAGGCTATTTTTGTAAACTTTTTATAATATTGGTTAAGTAAGGCACTTGCTAAATGACCATAAAATCATTTTATACGGGGACATCGTAATATTAGTAGTACAAGTAATAGTACCACGACTTAACTAAAACCCAGTTTTGTTCAATTTAGTAACCAATGAATATTTCCGCGTGGTTTTTAAAGTAAAAAAGAAGACACTGTAAATATTTAAACACAGAATATACAAAGTGGAATAGTTTAGATGGATATGATAATATTATATAAGAAGGTATTTACGTCGGATTTGATGCATAGTATTTTCTCATTTTTTGCATGATTTGGTCAAGTTTTTTTGTAATTGTCTCACAACAAAGTAATTTTCCCTAACAAATTTGAAAACCAAATTTGAAATATTCACAAACAAATATGACAGTACTCGACGCCAATAAAGCAATTAGCAGCAGCCAAACTGCATGAAGATCCCGAAATGGTATAGATACGTCAGAAGCCTTCAGTCTTTTCAAGTCACATTTATCTTTTATGTATGAAAAGAAACAATTGTTATGAATCCAATAAGATACATACAACTTAAGAGTACGATAGGTGCTGTTTTCATTGACAAATAAATCTATTTTCTGTCTTACAAATTTAACCTGTCTTATGACGTCGTGCTTTATCTCATTTTCGATTTTGTAACGATAATGTACCAGATCTAGTCCAGCTTGTACGAACGAAGCCAACTGTTTCTCGAATTTTAATTTCAAGTAGTTGTCCGAAAACGACACGAAGAGGTCCAAATTTTTAAACAATATGTTGTTTTTGTTTTCGAAAATCTTAAGACCAATGTTATTCAACGTCAGTAAAAGCTTCCCTGCGTAAAAATTGCAAGCTTGCCGAAGAAAACTTGTTTGGCCTGAAATGGTCATGTAAGCAAATTTATCAATCTTAACGCAGGTTTGTTCCATAATCACTGCTTCATAAGGATCATTTAAGTCACAAACTTCATGATTTATGTTATCTTTTGTACGAAAATTTGAAAAAGGTCCTGGATCTTTGAATGAATCCATGATCCATTGTTTTTGGAGTATTTTGTTTATTAAATATTCATTTTTCCCGTTAGTTGCATTGCCATATATACTGAAACCTTTTTTGTAGTCGTAAATATAGGTCATAATAGATGCAAATGAAAGCAGTGGAACCAAACTACTTAAAATTTCGTTTAATGAAGCTGGTAAATCTGATGGCGGGTTTTCGATTGTCATATATTCATACAAGTTAGATGTATACGCATGTCGTAACACTTAGGCAAAATAAAGCCATGATATGATTATTGATAAACTATACCTATTTACTTTATTTGTTATCGTGCCATTTTGTTCAACTAGAACACTGAAAAGCCAATACATTGGATTAAAATTATTGCTTACATGCCACAAAGTAAATGCTACAAAAAAACTGTTCGCTGCTATCACAATCCATCCTTTTATTGTAAATGGTGATAATAATGCGAACACGTTTCCAACGTTTCCTTTCAGGTAAAACAAGGTATACGAAGGTCCATGAAACTGACTTGCGTGCGGTATTGCAAAATGAAAGTTTTTACTTTCAGTAATAGAAATACTTTTGAATTGTTCATCAACATGTAAATCACAAAACCTTGAAGTGCAGTTTATTCTTCTTTTAAATAATTTTCTCATGCAATCTATAAAGGAATAACTGTAATGGATAGGATCGATTCTTGAAGTTTCTAACGGACAAGTTTTTGCTGGCAAATTTGTTACCATTTCAAAATCCAAGTGTTTCAACGTGACCACTAGATTGTCAAATGTTTTAACATTTAAATTTATTAATGGCACTCGCAAGAAAAATAACCAACTTAACTTTCCATAATATGAGGTGCTCCTATTAAATAACGATATTACTTCTGATTTTGCAGTGTACGCTAAATATAGCTCTGTAGATTGAAAATTTATCAGTATTATGTTTGCACGAGTCAAAAACGTTGTTTCAAGAAATAAGTTCAATATTTCATTTGAGTAAATGGGAATGAAGATAAAATCGGATTGATGATATTTGTAGTTACGATTATCAAATATTGAATTGTGTACAAGCTTGAAGTACATTGCTTGAGTGGTATATATTAAACGGTCTGGTGAGTAAAACATGAAAAATTCTGCATCACACACAAATCGATATTTTGATAAAAAATTTCTTTGTAAAATGAAAGATTTTTGTTATTTATGTTAAGATATACGGCTGTTGTAATATTGTCAGTCTTAGAAACATTATAAAATGATAAAGATGTATGCACAGTAACACAAAATCTTTTGCACGTGAAATCTACACCTTGATTGTAGTAAGCCGATCTACTGATTTCATGAATAAAGTATGTGGTGCATGGGAACGTCTGCAAAAATGGAACAAAATTCCCAATTTTGTATCCAAAATTCAGTGTTCTGGACAAAATAGTTTGGGTTAAGACCAATACAGTAGCCAATGTTAATAACATTTTAAACAGTATATTGTTTTCTGAATAATTGTAGTAAATTTGATATTTTATTCCTTTTCTTTGCTGCAAATCCTCATTGGTACAATTTTAAATTAACACAGGCTTTTGTTCAGTTTTATAAGTTGGACTGAACTTCAAGCAAAAACCTATGATGCTTTTCAAAGTGGTCTATTAAAGTAGTTATCAATTTCAGCGAGTAGAGTTAAATCTTGTTCTATTTCCTTTTAAAAAATAACGATGATATGTTTAATGAACATTCACAGTATTGAATTTTTCTTTATCAATATTTAACATGATGAAATTAGGTTACTCAGGATTAATAGTATGTATTAAAGCATTGGTTAGGAGCAAAAAAGTAAATTTGTTACCAAGTCCATAACCTAAGCATTTAATACCATGCAAAACAGTATAATGTGAGTTTCATATCGAACCTTTTGATACGAAATGCTGTCCAATTTTTTAGTCAAAACCATAGAAGTGTATAATGATATTGGCCAAAACAACACTGGACGTCAAGAATTTTTTAATCAAATATAGTTATTGGGATGAAAATTACATCCCCTGAAACACTACACATGTCTAAAGCATATAATTTTCAATATTTTTATTGGTTTCAAGTAATTTGTTTGATGGATTCTGCAAAGTATTTCTTTACAAATAATATGTGAAAGCATTTCAAGCACCTTAAAAATAATAACCCTGGAATTCTATGAAATAAGTTTATTCTATTTAGGCTAACTACTTCCGTACAAATATTACTTGTTTTCTTGATGTATTTTGGTTTCAATGGTGTGGTAAATTCATTGTTACTATATTCTGAATTACAAACACATATATTTAGCTCGAAGAACTTTTAGTTATATATACCTGCAGCCCGTACCAAAACAAAACGGATTAAAATTAATATTAACTTTGTAAAACCAATTGCTCCAATGGTTTACCAATTTTTGATTAACTAATCATGATAAAGAATGTATCACGGAACCCTATAAGCTTATCTTACCACAAGCGAATGTATTAAAATATTAGCAAGTGCTTAAACCTTTTAACAACTTTTATATCTAAAAGCAATACAAGGCAATAATTTGTATGTTACCTCTACAGTTAGACCTATAAGCTATTTAAAGACATAATCAAGTTCACTGTTTCATCCATAACAGCAGTCGCATACAAGCAAACAGTGGTCAACCAAATCCCACCATATATTGCAATAGCTAGACCTGACCGAAACCAGTATTTCACGCCAATATATGATTCCCAATAAGCCCAGTAGAGATGCATAGCTTTCTCTGGTTTAAAACCACTTATCATATCCGCACATTTATTGAACATTTCAAAGAATATCCAAGCGAACAATATTGTTCCTCCCATAATACGCCCAGCACTTATTACCCATCCATACATCAGACTTGGTCGCAAACCGTAGAATAATGCGTAACAGTAGCCATCATTTTTTACCTTTCCGTTATCCAAAACACATGATGGAATCATTCTTCTCATTATAAACCAAACTGGATCCATTTTGAAGTAAAGGCTCAAGGGTGGTGTTAAATATGCTGCGTTGATGAATCCTTGGTTATTTATGTGTGTCATAATACCCATAACGTTTACTTTGTTCTTTGGCTTTTTGTATGGGTTTTCTTGTGCTTCAACTGTAAAATTAGAAAGTCGATTATAAAATAACGAAGACATTTAAATTGACGTTGATGACTTACCATAATGCAAATAGTTTGCAAAGTTTGCAATGATTTTGTAATCGAAACAGATATCATTTGCGGGTATTGCCCAAGAAAAAATGCTGTAACAGACGCTTGAGAAAGTTCCAACAGCAAAGAGGATTTGAAATGTAGATGTTTTCATTCCCATTTTTAGAGAGCAGCCATTTTTGGTGCCTTTGTCAGATTCTACCCACAAAAGATAACAGGGAGAAACCACGCCAACTAGAAAGTCGAATAGAAACACCCATAAAAGAAATTTACAGGTTTTGACTTTGCTGTTTAGAGCAACTAGCGAACGCTTTTTGGAACTCCAAGTTACGGGTGGAGTTGGTACTATTGGAAAGCATTTAAAATAATATATTAATGCACTGACTTGAAGCTTATTTGGGTAATTGGGGTAATTTGAGAGTGGGGATTTCAGTAGATTTTCGATTGTGCTTAACAACCGTTGTAGCAGGCGAGATGCCATAATTTCCATCCAGTAACATGTATTTCTGATCTGCTACTGCGATGACCGCGGAATTCGTATTGAAAGTCATTCATGACGAGAATGCTGAAGGTTGATATCTTATCCTAAACACGTGGCCCTGAAACAAAGTAAAAAGCATTTCTAATCAATCTAGTTAATTAATGAACGTATTTAGTGGAGGCGGTCACAACCAAATTTTCTTTTTGCATTACTGACATTTATAATACTTACACCAGGTTGGAACATGCTTGACCCTGTAATTTTAAATCCATCCATTTTGTTCTAGTTACAAACCCACGCATTCCCAACGTGAAATTATTTCCTTTAACTCATGCAGGCCTAACTAGTACTTAATTTAATATCACAATATGTGTGTACGACGAGAATAAAATTTTTAAAGACAAAGAGCATTGATAAAAGAGAAAACTTTGTGTTTTGTCTGCCGACATGTCGTTTCCGTATCGGAAAATCAGTTTTCAAAAAAATACCGCTCATAAAACTTTAATTAGAATTAATTATATTGAATTTGAACTTGTTCCGACCAATAAATCGACTTGGAAAAGCAATTAAAATTTTAACATAATTTGAGGTATATTTGGTCATGCCTGTGCTATCAAATTCATATCATTCCTAAAGTGACTATTAAATTCGCCGTCTCCTCAACAATCGTTGTAATAACTGCGACCACTTTACTCTTATCCAAAGTAAAAACTAATTCCCAGAATTAAAACTAATCCATTGCATTTGATTTACTTCGATTCTCATGTGATTATACCTTTGAAACTGTGTCCCTTAATTTCAGTACTGTCGAGTAACTTATTCGACAAATATTCTGGATGGCAACGTAAACCACAGTGCATACGGCAAACATAAATAAGCAATAAAGTGAACCACAGTACTAATTTGAAATGTAATACTCTCGAAGTTGAAAGGTTCTTGAAGTAGAACAACCAATTTTTAATAAAAGCACACAGTTGCAAGCCAAATACTACACTATATACCAATAAAAATGCCAACACCACCCTAACTGGCATTGGCGTTCCAGAAAGACCAATAAAGATGCTTTCCTTTTTTGAGCATCTTTACACAAGTATTTAACGGTTCAAAGAATATTTAAGAAAACAATATTCAAGTTTGCATTGTTCTACCAGCATAGACAACTAAACATATACCATAAGAGATCGTATCTCATAGAGCAAACCATAATATTAATAGAATTTTTTGCTTGTCCGTTATCAAAGACACGCGAAATATATAGACTTATAAATAGATATAAATATATATATATTCCATACTGGAGCCATTCTTTTAAAAAAAATGCTTGTGATAATGAAGAACAGGAGATAAACCCATTTTGCACCAATGCAATTCATAATGCCCAATAAATTAATTTTGCATTTTGGCGTTTTGTGTGGGTTTTCTCTAATCTAAACTATTGATAATGATGCAAAGCTATTCAACTAAATATTTTAACAAACTATTAGTTGTGTAAGTTGCAGTTTCCGTGATGTAAAAACAGTGAAGTTTGAGGTGAATTACCATGATGAAATATCACACCATTTTTTAAATAGACCCTAAACAACGGCCTATAGACGACTAAGATATACCATACACATTTACGATATAGCTCAAGTATTAAAATGGCTCATAAAACTTAATCGGTCAGCGGAAATTTTTAAAAATTAAACCAAAAACAAAAAGCATTGCAAAAATATATTTGAGGAATAATCCGTAATACACAGGAATAAATGCTGGGTGCAGCAATAGGAATAACAAATGCTGTTTCATAAAAATAAAAGTTTTTATTAATGTTAGTAGAATAATTTTGTTCAAATACGGCACAAAAATATAAACATATTCAACTTAACTGGTTGAACTCTATGATTCGCTGTAAAATGAAGGCTAGTAAACTAATAGTTTAACCAATACTACCATTTTGCATTATTTAAAAATTATACAGTATTCGTAATACAATTGCTCTCTATTCTGTGTTGATAATTTCACAATAAAATGTAATTCTAGGTTCAACGTGAAATATCTCTGAAACCGTTTCTAACCCTGACCCAACTCAAACTAATTTTGGTTGCCTTTGTATTTATATTTGTACTTCCTAACACACAAACATCACTGAAATAGTACACAATTGTTAACGCCATACTTACGTTTAAAGAAAGAATACATATTTGACATTCTATAAGTATTATACCTTGAACCCAACTACACACATTTTATGAAAACGCAAACATTATTACATGTTTTCTTGCTATGTGGAGGTCACCTCTAAAAATGACGTCAGTATAAATTTAAACCTATTTTCCCGGATGATGGAAATGTACTTAAATACTTTATTGAATTTAGCCAAAGTGTCAATTTTATCAGTTTTTGTAAATAACTGCTTCCTGGTTATTATTTTGATAAGAACAAAAATGACTTCTGAACTTTTATTTGTATCAAAATTATTAACTTGGTTAATAGATTAAATATTAACTAATTATATTGGTTATTAGTTTTTAAAAAACAAGGTCTTTTGCCCTGTCAAATTGTTCTTTAAAATATTGTAAACATTCCAACCTACGACAAAGTGAGCAATTACTTCTAAACTGGTATTATGATAATGAAAAAAACATTATATTTTGTTTAGTGACATGATTAAATCCACCGTTTGATCGACAATAGCAGTGATCACAAAAACAACAATACTTTTATCTAAACTGTCCCCAACCTTCACAGTAATTGGTTGCATTGCTCTCTATTCCAGCAGCATATCGCCATTTCTTAATCAAATTACTAGATAGTATCGGAAACTGGAGTACATAAGGTAAGCACATGAATGCCACCACTGCAACCAACCCAACCAACGGAAACGTAATGTAAACAAAAGTTAGAGGATTTGCATTCGGAATTATTGCGATTGTCGCATACAAGCAAATTGTGACGAACCAAGTACCTCCATAAATACCAATTGCAGGACCAGCCCTAGCCCAATATTTTACCCCGGCATATAGTTTCCAATAATTCCAGTAAAGTTGCATGCCCTCTTCTGTTTTCAATTCATTTAGCATATCCGCACATTTATTAAACATTTCGAAAAATATCCAGGCAAAAAATATCGATCCTCCCATTGTACGACCAGTATTTTGAATCCATGCGAAAACCAGAGCTGGTCGAATTCCATAGAATAGGACATAGCAGTAGTAGTCTTTTTGAACATTTCCGCTATCCATTACACAGTAAGGAAACATGGGGGCAAAAATGTTCCAAATTGGATCCATTTTGAAGAAGATACACATTGGTGGCGCCAGATACGCTGATTCAAGAAATCCAAGACCATTCATGTGTGTCATAATACCCATTACATCAAACTTACGCTTTGGTATTATGTGCGAATTTTCCCTCGCATGAACTAAAGTAACATAAAACAAATTACTAAAACGAGACTAAACATATATATAACCGCAATAAAATAATTGATATCATACCATGGTGCAAGTAGTTTGCAAAATTTGAGAATATTTTGTAATCCAGGCAGATGTCGTTTGCTGGTACTACCCAAAGTAGAATGGCATAGCAAACACTGATAAACGTTCCAACAGCAAATAGAATAAGAAACGCTGATTTCTTCATACCCATTTTAGGAGTATTTAGTGATATGCTGTTTGAACCAAATTCCGTCCACAATACATAGCATGACGAAACTACACCTACTAAGAAGTCGAATAGAAATACCCATGCAAGAAATCGGTACTTTTGAGATTTGTTTTTTAGGGCAGTTAATGACCGTTTTTTGGAACTCCATGAGACGGTGGATGATGGTAGTAATGGAAAGCTTTTGAAAAAGAGTATCAATGCGCTAACTTGTAGCTTATTTGGGTAATTGGGGTATCCTGAGAGAGGAGATTTCAATATCTTTTCAATTGTGTGTAATAGAGGTTTTACAAAGTTGGAGAACATTTTGGAAACATTAATGTCGTCACAAGAACTGTCAGTAGGCTACTAAATTGATTGAATAATATGGCAACCAAGTTTTAGGTGAGGTATTTGATGAAGTCTCATGAATGTTTAAAAGTTAAAGGAGGGTTGTACGACCAATCCTAACTTTTATTTAAGAGTAAGAATGTTTTTACACTCATGAATGTTAAATAAATCAGGAAAACTGAAAGTTCAAAAACACATGTAAATACTGTGAAGACTGAAAGTACAGGTTTCAATTAGGAAAATTCACAAACAACCTAGTTTTATTTCAGCTTTGATTACGTTGTTGAAATTAATGTGTGGCTGCAAAGGCATAAGTTAAAAGGTATAATTAAGGCGGGCTCATATCTTTATGTTTATCGAGTGATTGCTGAGTAGTTTTTCTATCCAATTGCAATGGTAAACCGTTAGTTGTGGTTGTAGCGTTTACAAGAGAATTTGGTCAACAAATTGGTTTCATAATGGTTACTTTTATAATATGAGGTTAGTCAAGCAGATTATGTATAAGATAGTACTAAAATCATCAGTGAATCAGGAAACCAAGCCTTAGTCTGAAATTCGAGTTGAATAAATGAGCAAATGTTGCTTAAGTTGTACATTAATTGAAATTGATAGTAAGCTATAATATGAGTACAAAATAGGTCATGTCATTTGAAGAATAACTCCATTAAAGATTGATACAATCTGTGCAATTATGATCGTTAATAAATAAATAAAGTAAAATAACATGTTCACCACAACCTTAATGTGAGCCACGAAGTCTTTTTTTTCTTCAAAAATCAAATGGATGACGCATTCAAAAATAATAAACTAAAAGTAATCCTTTCAGTACAATTTATATATAAATATTAAATCACATAAGACGATTGAATAAGAACTTAACTTGGACTTCGAACAAAATCTTAAACGAAATGAAATTTATAACGTAGCGTAGCGTAAAAGCTAACTTATTTGGTCGCATACTTGTTGAAATTATTGTAAAACAGCATGCTTTACTATAACACTGTCTTGTGTGTGAGTCAGAAACGCATGTAAGTTGAATTTATTGCAACAATTTTACTATTACATCGATCCAAAAAGCTGTATCATCGTGAAGTACTAATAAAGAAAACATATCGGATTCTAGATCAATTTTCTTTGTTTGAATTAGTCAATTCATTAAAACCAAAAAATGTTTTTAAAAAAATATTTATTACATGTTATTATAAAAGTATATAACATCATTTCAAAAGCATCATCAAGTGTTTCTTCAATGATTTGCCAATTGAAGAATGCTGCTTAATTTTTCTAGTAGAATATCTTTATGAAACAACAATAAATGATCTCTAAATGATATCATGTTCTTGAATACAGAGCATTCATATGGACATGGTATCTGGCCTGTTGTTTTAAAATCCTGACCTTCTTCAGAGGTTAAAGCAAATTCAACTTCTGCGCTATATACTAAATTAGACAGATCATGAAGTTGTTGTAATTTTTCAGAAGGAACTACCAATTGTAAGAACGCACTTTCGGTATGTCGATTCATCAAGTGAAGTTTAAAGTCTACAACATTATCAAATTTAGTATTTTCGTTTAAATGTTCACAAAAAGGACAAGAAGTTTGCTCGTTTGTTTTTGTTACTTCCATTGGTTTTTGTAATACTTTGTACTTTATAAAATTGAAGACAGTTCTTCGAGTGTACCAAAAGCAAATTATCAAAACATTGCTATCCAGACATAAAAATACAAGCAATGACAACAAAAGACCAGCGGCCGGAATCACAGACAAAATATAAATCCCAGCTTTACTACTAACTGTAGTGGTAGAATTTCTAACATTTATGATATTTTTGTAACCCAGTTCAGTTTTCAATTTAACAACCCATTTAAAATATTTTCCCCACCATTCCACTATCCCAGTTTGAAATGAGTACTTAACTCGCAACATCAAATTAGT
>JAQFXM010006828.1:0-12709 GCA_034693345.1 Entomobrya multifasciata | reverse complement strand
GGATCTGATTTTCATCAAAAATCGATTGTGCGCATATGTTTTCTAAGAGATGCCGAATTCGGGAAACCCACCTAGTACATCTCAGAGATAGTCCCTATGCATTATGTAGTATATATGCCAAACATTGTTCATGGGTAGCTTAAACTTTTGTGCTGTTTCACTAACCCAAAGTCCTACATCCTTTTGTAAAATGTTTTGTACTTTCTCTGTGACCCGGTCCTTTTTACTAGTTTTGACTCGTCCACTTCTTTCCTTCTCTCCTCCTATGAACAAGAGTTTCTCCACAAGCGAATCATTGACACCATTTTTTAATTGCCCAAAGACAGGGCTGTAATACACCAAAAGTTCTGCGTAATCTTTTCTTAATTATGATCTTGTAGAAGCCTTCAAAGTATGACACCGTTAATTACGATATGAGTTCTTCAATGAAGCAAATCAACTTAATTCGTTTCCGAGCTGTACCTTTTGGACAGTAGTATCCACACGGCAATCGGCAATGCTTTGGCACACACCTTTAAGTTAGACTTTTAAAGTATAGGTAGTTTGATGCCTTCAATCAAAAGTTATCGAACGCGCGCGAACATTATATGAAACGTACTATGTATTTAGGCTGATTAGTCATTCATAAGAGTCATTGACATTAAAATTAGAAAACACATGAAGACCCGTGTAATTTATTTTTGTAGCTGGAGGAATTGGAGATTCTATTGATCTAGTACAAATGATGTGATTTGTACAAATTTCGCCCAGTATGATTAAATGCGAAATAGAAAGTAAAACCGATACGTAAAATGCCTCTCTAGGTTAATACCGATTTTTTAGGATTAATGAATAAGTCCCATAATATTGCAAATCGAATGGTTGAATTTTTCTGAAGTCATTGCATGCTGCATGACTCTTGCATATCAATTGCACTTTTCTATTTTCTACTTACGTGGATGGGTTTTTCAATATCTACTACTAATTAGATTGTGTTATAAAATTGATAAAGTTTTAAAGGCACATAAGTCATGCAATTATATTTACTTAAATGTCATTTAGCTTCTAGTGGTATTATCTATTTAGAACAAAGCGTTACATGCACTACTTTCATACACTTATCATTTGTTATCAATATCAAGGTTAGTATGTTTATCCATTTATCCTTCGCTAATGCTATACTCCTGTACAAATTGGAAACATGGCTTTTGCTGGTCATGTGTCATTTAAGCCTGTATCATTTTCTAGTTGGTTTTTATTTGCATGCATATAACTCTGTTCCATCGTACTTGATTACTTGTTCTATGACAGATTAATTTTATTGGCACCTTGCGGTTTAATAAGTGATCTATTTTCTGCTTGCATGTAAAACTAACATACGTTTGGAAGGTGATTAGAGATGAGTACATTAACTACTACGATGCAATATTTAGGCTGATTAGTTATAAGAGTCATTGACATTAAGATCAGAAAAACACATGAAGAGTCGTTTAATTTATTTTTGTAGATGGAGGAATTACGGATTTTATTAATTTAGTACAAATTTCCGATTTTGTCCCGGATAATCAAATGTAAAATAGAAAGTGAAATCGATACGTGAAATGCTCTCTAGGGTAATCTCAAGTAGATTAACGTAATACCGATTTTTTAGGGTTAATGAGTAAGTCGCATAATTTTGCAAATCAAATACATAGTTGAATGCTTTCCGATGTCATTGCATGTAGCTTTTTTAGTATCACAATCATTTACGTGAAAGGGTTTTTCAATATCTATAGCCTGAGATATTTATCTATGAAATAAATAAAGTTTGAAAGGCACATAGGTCATCCAATTACATTTATTGTTGTTTTCGTAGTAGCAGATATTCTATTCTAGATAGAAGAACGTGCGTCTGTGGTACAACATACATGGGAAGACAAGTCAGTTGAAAATTTCATTCAGTTTCTAGTGATATTTAAAATATTTATACCATGTTGGAAGTAACTTATTATTAACTTGTCATGCAATTCCGAACCGATTCCTTAATAGTTTTCATTCCGTTGGAATATGTCAAAGTATGCTTGAAATGGCAATACAATTAAAATTTAAACGAAAATTCAACATGTTTACGACATCATCATTAGCAGAGAATAGTTACACAAACACTGAAAGAACTCACTAAAAAACGAATTTTCTTGGATAAGTTTTTTCATTGATTTTTATCGCGTTGTGCGTAACGAATCATAAAAATTGTGAAAGCTTAAAAATAGTATTCCTGGTAGAAAATGAGTACTCGTTTTCGTAAAACTGAAGCTATTACTCTGCACAAATATTTATAGTGCAATATTTGGGGGGTCATAAATATGTGGAAATCAAAGAAATGGAGAAAACATAAAAATAATCTTTGGTGTGCTTGGATTGGAAAAAACAGTTTTAGTATAAATCGTAAAAAATATTTACAATCGTTTTTCGGTTTGAATAAATTATTGATTTCGATAAACAGTGATTTTTCGTGAATGCGTAAGCTAGTTTAAGTTTGAATTTTATAGATTGCAGAGAAACTAGAATGAATTAAGTTATAATGCTTTACCAACTACTAAAGCACTAAATGAAAACTCGCGACCATAACAAAAACTGCGGGTCAGTTACCGTTTTGCGGATGTGTGATTAATAATTATTTTAAAATAACTGTTTGAATCGTGGAAGACAGTTTACTGTTATTTAAGTCTGTAGGTAGCTTTTCATTAAATTCTACCAATGTGTTACGTCATCGATGGATTAAACTTGCTCAGGTAAATTAATTATTCATTCTTAAATAAAATTAAAGGTTCAATTTTCATCATACATATTTCACTTCGCTGAATTATTCGGATTCCCGTTAACTCCACATTAATTTAATCAGGCCAAAGCCTAAATATGTCAATTTTATATTCGTAAATATAATATTTGCTTAACGTGTTTGCATCGGTATTATTGCTTTAATCGTAAAGCTTATAAATTTTCTCGTTGGGGAGATTTGTGTAAATAGTATAGTATAATTTTCTTTATGACGTCTGTCTGGTTAAAATCGATTTCAGATTAAAACCGATTTATGTTCTATGAATATATCGCTGCGATAATGTAACGGAAGAAATTTATAATCACTTCAAATTAAACAAATTCCTGACTGCTTCCGTGGAACATTAAATGCATATGTCATACACATGCTTGAATTCCTGGATTTTCCTCGTGCCCAAAATAGTTTGCGAAAATTATAGTTGGATCCGCTTTGAATAAATATCATTAAAACTAAATTAAAACACCGTTACATGTTTCTAGCTGCGCCCAGTAATGATTTTGGGTTGGGGTTAAAATAACTTTGTGTTTCATGCACCATCGACGAAATGATGTCGCTGCATAATGGATTATCGCTTCTTTGGAAAGTTATAGCATTTCAAAATAATTCCATAATGATTACCAAAATTCTGCGAACATAATGAAGCCAAATTGCTGAGATGACTATTTATGATAATATAAGGTGAAATTATGGTCATTTTTCTGATTATGATTTTGATAGCTTTGAAGACACATTCATTAACCCTTATTATTTGGCATAATGGAGCCACCGGGGCAACGTGAGACAGATTTCGATCGCCATCGTAGAATTCAGAACCACTGGTTTAATGGAGTCGAAAGCAGCCAAACTACAGCAACAGCAATAATTATTCACCCACCAGAACCTGATATAAACGAACCCTCATCAATTCCAAGAAAAAAGTTTTTAACTACTTCAAACAGTTTTCTGATTGTTAACCAATTTTTAAGCTTGACTAAAGGGGCCGATATGAATGGAGCAGCAATTTTTCGAAAAGAAGTTATTCGCTACTTCAAATTACACCTGGGAATGTGCAGCACAATTGGAGCCATTTCATTTCATTGGGATAAAGAGGAAAATCAGTTTGCATCAATAAAGGACAAAAACAAAAGGAATCAATTCAATTTTCAAATGACTATTCACATCCTCCATAACTTATTTCTTGTGTGGAGCTTGGTGACCCGGGATATGGGAAGGTTTGGAATTTCTTATAAAATGTTGAGCATTTATTTTACGACTGGATACTGTCTGTGTAACGGGCTGAGGATCTTTGCGTGGTTGCATGAGAAAGAGATAGTTAAATTGATGAATGCTCACTTTAATTTTCAAGGAAAGATCAGAGGTACACATACTCAAACATGATATAAAATATACAATTTTTTTTTAGTAATTTCGGAACATTAAAATTATTTTTTTGTGAAAATGTTTTATCCAGCTATCAAAAATGGTGAAGACGAAGGTGGGATTCTTGCAAAATTACTGAAGAGTTCGGCCAATTCTCAGAGGGCACTTTTGATTCTTGGATTGATAACTGGTTTATCCGTTCCAACACTTGTGTTTCTCATTCTTCTTGCTAACCCATGTCAGCCCCCTTTCATTGGTTCCATCATATTCCAATACACTGACGACCATCACTGCATTGTTACTTCTTGGACCTTACATTTGATTATCAGTTTGATAAACTTCTGGATGCATTTGGACATGGTTCTTCCCATGGTCTTTACCATGTTTGGTTTGTTCTTTTTGAGTGTTAGCTGTCTACACGATTACATTGATTTCATGAAAAGGTAACAATTTCTACGCTCGTTAAAAACAACGCATTGCCCTTGACGCAGGTCACCCAAGAATATCCTAATGAAAATGAACTCGTGCCGTGTGGTGTCACCTAAACACATACCATTAAACTTGCACTTGGTTTTACTAATCTATTTGTATATGAATTAGGACTAGAAAGGCATGCATGTTTGCAAATTATTAATGAAATGTTTTCATTTACATAGGAAAATTATGACAGCATGTGCTAATGACAATCTTGGCGATCTACTGATGATGTACAGACAACTACAAATTATGGAAACACAAATGAACGCATGCTTTCGTCAGCAATACTTTCCCTTGCTCCTTTCTGGAATGACAGCTTTGTTAATATTTTGTTTGTACTCTTGCATTCGTCTGCATGATAAAATACCCATGCCAGGCTTTTCCTACTTTCCTATAGTAGCGTTGGACGGCATTGTTTCCATTTTGGTGATGAATACCAAAGCTGCTAATGTGCTGGAGCATTCCATGGGTCTAATTGAGAAATTCCGGAATGATATCACTTATGGTAGAAAGCATTGGGTGAAGAAGAAGTCATGGAGTCTGACACCTCTCAAAATCAACTTTATGTCGAATTATGTGGACAAGTCTACTCCGCTAATTTTTATCAACTTTGCTTTAAATCAGGTTGTATCGCTGTTATTGGTGGGAGGGAGAAACAAAGATGTTCAAATTGAAGATGTGTTGTCTAATTAATTAAATATGCACAAAAATGGCCGCTGTGCGGTATCATCTCAGTAAATTATCTTTTAGAAAACTTGTCGTCATTAGACTAGTATTGAAACTAACCTATGGAATGATGTAAGGTTAAATGTCTTTTAAAGTGAAAAATTTAGAATGAGGAATTTTACTATTTCTGTAATTAGGTAATTAATCAATTACATAACAAGGTAAGTATGCACTGGAAATGTTGTGCTTTCAAAACTTTTGCAACTTTCGTAAATGAAAAATACTGTTCGCACAACCATTAGACAAGAAAATTATGCAATAAACATACGGAATCAATTTTATTCTCTACGTGATTTCTCTACATTGATTAATTAGATACTTTCTGGGCCACAACTACCTGGCGCCCATGGTACAGGTGGTAAAATATCCAAACTAACTCCTAGTTTGAACTTTCCAAGTACAAACATACCGTTTGGTGAAGGAGATAATATTTCTAAAGTTCCAACTTCATCAACTCTGATATAGCTAACATCCGATTTATCCCCTGCTGCGTAATTATCTTGAACAACGTCAGTATCATATGTCATCTCGTACACTGATTCTCCGACATATTCAAGCCATCCTGAATACCATTTCCCATAGCTTAAGTAAAGTCCAGTGGCATTAGTCTGGTTATTAAATTTTTCCAAAATTTCAGCATCACCTGTAAAATGACCAAGTTCAAAACGAATCTAAAATGTACATATATGCAAGCAATGCTAGCAATTTATAAAACTAAAGTCATAAATTTTAAATACCAGAGCCTCCGCTACCATATTTGCCCACAATATCATCTTCCGCATGGGCTCCAGACGATTGTTTCTTCTCATTCAAAAAAGTTTCCAGAACATTTTCCTGCTTAATTTTTTTCTCATCTTTAATAACTTTCATCTTCCTCCACTGTTCAAGGGCTATTTCCTTCGCATTGCTTGAGCCTCTCAACAGTTCAAAGATAAATGCGTGCAGCACAGAGGCGTCAACGTATGCATAACCTTCATTTGTACTTGTGAATATTCCCAACTTTTGTGTTGGAAATAAACTCATTAAGGTATGATAGGGAGGAAAATATCCTCCGTGATGAATATACTCAAAGCCATCATATGCAGCTAGCATCAAACCAAGGCCGTAACCAAATGTATGACCAATAATACCGTTTTCACTTTCCTTAAACGGAATCTCTTGCATAATGGCAGCTGGTTTAGTCATCCAAGCCATTACTTCCTAAATGTATGAATTTTTAGTTATTGAAAACATTTAGAAAATAGTACAATTATGTTTAATTTCATTGTTTTCCACCAAACCTCAGGAATGATTTGTTTTCAATCAATATTTCCTTTGTTGAGATGGAATCTCATGTATCTGATAAAATCGTTTGGAGTAGCATAAAGTCCACCAGCGGGATTACTAACTGCAACTCTCCTAAAATGTCAAATATAAAAGTTTTGGAATAAATTGTAGAAAAACAGTTTAATGGAGCACGCGTGCAGGTAAATATATTTACATGTTTACTTTATGAGATCAGTATTAATAGGATAGCTGACATTGTCCATTACGTAGTATGGTTGTCCTCTGAAGGGCATATTAGAGAAGTCATCGGACTTGCTTGTCAGCGAAGAACCGTTCATGCCGATTTCTTCCAATAAATCGTTCATCTACAAAAAACCATGATAAAAAACTTATCTGACCGTTTCAAGGCTACTTAAAAATGAAATATTATTGCAAGTCTACTTTACCAATTCCGTGTAACTTTTATTGGCAAGCAAGCCAATTAGCTCTCCAGCTATAACGTACATTTGATTGTTGTATTGAAATTCTGAGCGCATTCCGCATATTTCTTCAGCATACCTTTGCCTGCTATAAAAGTTTAATTTGATGAGATGAGCAATGTCAAAAACCTTAAACCGTTATTTAAGTTTAATTATAACTTTTTTTGTATTTCGTACTAAACGACTTCCGAGGCTGTTTCGAATGGTTCACTAATTAGTTGCAAGTCATCCCTGAAGATACACATGCGATGAGCAATTAAATCCCGAAATGTGGCATATTCAGAACGAAATCTAAAATAGATTTATATGAAGTTTTATTACTGTTTCAGTAATGACTTATGGAAAATTCGTATTCCTAATGGACAATAAAACGTGCTTTACCTGTCACTTAGAGTAAAATTTGCAGAGGGTAACAATTTTCTAATTGGTGTATCCAATACAGATTCTCCAAGTTCAGGAAAGAGTTGATGTAAAGTTTTAATGATGATTGCAGACGTAAAACTCTAGATATTTATAAATAAACATGCATGTATGTATGTAGTATGTACTTATACAGCGGACATTTTCAAATATTGATTTTTAAAACTACCTTTGTAGTAGACCCGATAAGAAATTGCGTCTGATTTCCGTTAGGAATTCCTTTTTCATGGTCAGCAAATCCGTAGCCAGTGGTGTACAGAAGTTCACCATCGTCTTTAACAATGGTTAACCCCACCTTAGAAATCTGACTGTTTGGAAAATACCAATCATTTATGAAATCGTCAATTTGTTTCTGGATTTCTGGGTCAATATTGCGCTGGGCTAAGGAGCTTTGAACAAAAATTGCCCCCAAAATTAACCCTAAAAAGGGTAGTAGGGTATGAGCAAGTCGGACCATTTTTCCCAAAAAAAGAATCACGGCGAGAACACAACAAACGTCGAATGAGTAATGATGCAGAAATTGTTTTTCATATGTAGTCATTTGAAAGTATTATTGCCCTTGAAAAATTAAAGATATTAAATAATTGCATTCGGTGGAACTTTTAGTTTTTGACATATTTAATGATAAGATATGTGTGTATTGACAAGTTAATGTTGTTTTGGTCCATGATACGATTTAATTTAAAATCAAATGATACTGATCATATTATTAACATGGATAATTTTATGCAGCAAGATTTTAATGAACAATATAAAACTCTGAAGTGTTTAAAACAAATCATTTTATCAAAGTGAGTTTTATCTTTTAGTGACTGCTGATCAATTAGTTTTTATTTTCAAACAAACAGTCTGTGAAATCGAAGCTATATGCAATAATTCATTTACAACTTGTTTTTTTTCTGAAATTATGATACTTCGTTTAAAGTATAAAGATTAGTTTCAGCATTTTTAGGCCCACAACTATTTGGCGTCCATGGAATAACGGGTAAAATATCCAGACTGACTCCTAGTTTGAAATTTCCAACTGCAGTCATTCCCGCTGGCGATGAAGCCAAAAATTCTAATGTTTCATTTTGAATTCTTAAATAACCCAACCCTGACTTAAATCCTTGAGCATAATTATCTTGAACAGCATCAGTTGTCAAATTGATTTGATATGCTGAGCCACCAATACATTCCAGCCATCCTTGAAACCATTTTCCATAGCTTAAGTATAGTTCCGTGGAATTAGTCGGATCATTAAACTTTTCCACTACTTCAAGATCCCCTGTAAAATTGAAAATATATGATTGATGTTTCAAGTGGAATTCTTCTCTGGATAATCGTTCGAGAGATAACTCATTCTTACCCGAAACCCCACTGCCATATTTCCCAATTACATCACTGCTATTTTGCGTACATCCCGTGCTTGTAGAGTTATTGATAAATTTATCCAACGCATCTTTCGTCATGCTTTCCGTGATATTTTTAATAGCTTTCCCCTCATTGTAAACTTTCAAGGCCACCTCTGTTGCATTATTTTTACCTCTCAAAAGCTCGAAAATAAATGTATGCAGAACAGTTGCTTCAACAAGCGCAGGTCCTTCATTGGTGCTAGTGAAAATTCCCAAATTCTGTGATGGGAATAAAGACAAAAGGCTATGGTATGTGGGAAAGTACCCTCCATGAGCCACGTATTCCCATCCATCATATGAGGAAAGCACCAAGCCAAGACCATAACCATAAGTCTGTCCTATAATGTCACCCTCAGATTTTTTGAAAGGAATAACTGGAATCACGGAGGCTGCTTTGGTCATCCATGACATGGTATTCTAAAGTAACATAAAGAAACAATGTGTAATCCACCATCCATCGGTGAACTTTTAATTTGGGGTAAAACGATACAGTAGTATTTGGACAGGCTATGTTTACCTGTGGAACAATTTGTTTTCCATCAACATTTCCTTTGTTTAGATGGAACTGCAAATATCTCGCCATGTCATTCATGGTAGCGTACAACCCACCAGCGGCGTTATTAACGGCAACCCGTCTGCACACACACACACGTTTAAAAAGTCAGTTTATTTCACTTCATAATGTACTTACTTTTAAGCACAATAAAAAGCTTTGTTACTTGATCAGGTCTGTATTCATTGGGTGGCTGACATTGTCGATTACATAGTAGGGCTTTCCCCTGAAGGGCATGTCTGAGAAGTCGTCTGACTTACTTGTCAGGGCAGAGTTTTGCATTCCAATTTCTTTCAAAAAATCATTAACCTGCAAATATACAACAGTTCCGAAACAACTTTTCTCATTACATTATATGATCATGGCTCATGTTTGATCATTTTGACTTCAACAAATTCATTCGTTCAATAGTAATTATTACCAAATCTGTGTAGCTTTTATTTGCGAGGATACCAATTAATTCTCCAGCAATTACGTACATTTGATTATTGTATTGAAATTGGGTTCGTATTCCGCACATCTCCTCTGCATACCTTTGGCGGCTTAAAAAGTTTAATTTAAAAAAAGAATATTTCAACAATCAATTAGGTTGGTTGATATTGTCACTTCTGTGAGTCGGTGGATAGCGATAAAAAATTGGAGAGCAAAATAAAATCTTGGACGTACTAAACAATTTCTGATGTTGTAGAAAATGGTTCCGATAAAAGCTGCAAGTCATCCTTCAAAATGCATGTACGATGTGTCAGTAAATCGCGAAATGTAGCATACTCTGAACGAAATCTGAAAAGTTAGGTCATATGTATTAGGTAATGGGGAAATGGCTAGTCACCTTGCACTTTAGCACATGAAAAACTAATTTTGTAGAATATCCATAAAATGCATACCTGTCAATAAGTGTAAAGTTTGCCGAAGGTATCAGTTTCCTTATTGGCGTATCCACCACCGATTCTCCCATTTCGGGAAATAATTCATTAAGAACTTTTATGATCACTGTAGCCGTAAAACTCTAAAATGACCAATTCATTGAAATTCTCAAATAAGCACATACAAGTTCAGTCAAAGTTACGTTACGTTGAAGTATATACTTTGTAAATTACCTTTGTAACTGAGCCAATGAGGAATTGTGTTTGGTTCCCGTTTGCAATGCCCTTTGCATGATCTGCAAAGCCATAGCCCGTGGAGTATAGAATTGTACCATTGTCTTTTACAATGGTTAATCCCATGCTAGAAATTTTACTGTAAGGCAAGTATACATTGGTCACGAAATCGTCAATTTGCTGTTGTATTTCCAAATCAATACTTCGTTGTGCCCAGGAAATTTGCAAACAGCAAATTCCTAAAATTAATCCCAGTATGTGGGATTTGTGTAGTAACTGAGCCATTCTTCTAAAGGGCAATAACTTCTTTGACTTCTTTTGTATTTCAAAAGTGTAATTCTTTTCGAGGATGCAGAATATTATTTACAGCCAATTTCGTAAAACTTCAGCCTTTAACTGCAACTGCGTTTCTGAATTTTAAGTACAAAACAAACGTTGCCTTTATTCGTACGCTTTAATTTGACGTGTTAAAAATGTTTTATTTATTAGGGACCTCTGGTCCAGTATGTATTTTATAAAAATTACTATTAGTCTGCTATGCTGCAACCAACCACAATCTATCCTGCTGATATAAATTTTAAAAAATTAGGCATGACTGTTTTATTTTCGCTTATTCTGGCTATTAAAAACCAAATTATATTTGATTTAGAAAAATTCAAAGCTAATGTGGTCTGTTATCTTTGGTCTTATCCAGTAAAACATAAGAATGAGATGTAAATTTAGTTAGAGCCAGTTAGAGCTATGAGACTACATTTATACTCCGCTTCCTTTATAGTTCTTGTCAGAGGGCAGTATTTATAAACCGATGTGGTTAAATTAATTATACTGCTGGTTAGCCAGAGCAGCGTTCCATGGCGGTGCACAAAAACAACCAAGCCATGATAGCAATACCAGGCAGTGTTAGCTGGCGCGTTGGATTACACAATACTATAAATTTATTGACGTCTGGTGAAATCTTTGTTATGCATATGAATGCGGAGTGTTTTATGGAATAAAATACGATGATAATGAAACGGTCCTACAGATAAATAAAAAGTATATACGATTCCAGAATTCATTTTAAAATATGTGTATGTAAAATACTGCAGCAGTTCCATGAATTACATTTTAAAAGTTCTTTGTTGTATGACAGATTTGCAAGCAAGTCAACATTAGCCCGTCATATTTTTGATATTTAAAAAAAGTGAACACATATTTTGAATATTTGTATACGTGTTTTAAAACTCGTATGTATTTGATTTTACAGTTACGTATGTAACGGTAAAAGGTTCACCAGTACAAATCCATTCCTAGCATAACTGTGAATTTCGATATTATTGATCAAACAAACAACACAATTGCCCTATTTACGTCCTTTGTAAATACAAGCGCCAGTGTCACTAACAATAATATATCGATCTCTTTAATCACATCATTTAATTCAGATGAATGATGAAAATGAAAGATACCGGAATTGAACATCAATCAAATATTGAACAATTAGAAATACATTTTATATTCCAACTTATTTGGCCAAATAAAAAATATATAAAAGTACGTATTGCGCAAGGATATATTCTGCATAATAAGCATAATCCTAATACATTTTACTAAAAGGCAAGGACTTAAGTTACAAAATGAAATATGAACAGTGTGTAATGATGTATGATAGATTCTTATTTATAAGTAAACTTTATACACATACATATTCTTGTACCAAAATAATTCAGAAGATCACAACTCACAACGAGGAACTTTAAAATTAAGCCTGAAAGCTTATGTAAAAAACGCATAATATTTTGGTAATGCCTAAATCTCTAATTGCATCAGAGCTCCATTAGGACAGTAAAATTATCCGATGTATGAACCTAATGATCTAGAACAAAACACATTGACTATGGCCACGAACATACAAGTTTTCCGGTTATCGTTGACAGTTTTCATCTGAATGTGGAATAAATTGAATGATTAATGATTCGCTCCATAATGCAAACACAAAACTGATTCTTTCTTGCTTCTTGGTAAACTTGACACCATTGTCAATTACGTTATTAAGTCACGTAGTGGCTTTTTAATATTCGTCACAACCGAGTAAAAAGGGATCGTCCATAAAGACGTCACTTTTTGACATCACCAGCCTCTGCCCCATGTCACGTCATTTT
>JAQFXM010006827.1:0-12710 GCA_034693345.1 Entomobrya multifasciata | reverse complement strand
ATATCAATCCTGTCATTTTTGTGCTTAGACAATATTTTCATAGTGAACAAGCTATCTTGCATGAGATCACTATTTTTGGTATTATTTAGGGGCCAAAATAAGTACAATCAGAAAAAGACGAAGCACAGCAGCTATTGCAACAAGCTACAAATCAAATGGTGAAATTTCAACTTATGTTTTGGTAATTTAAAAGTGTGCATGTGTAGCTTAAGAAATAGGAAAACTAGATTAATTTGTTTGACAAATAGCATTATTACTTATTTCAAAAAAGCTGTAATGAGATTCTTACAAGTGTCAAAATTAGGCCTATATAAAAAGGTCCGGAGAAAAAAATCAAGATAGATTTCCAGAAACTGAACAAAATGAAGGTGATACATCTAGACCTGAAAACGTATTATCTCTAGTCATATAGTGAACTAGTTTTACACGGTGGTAATTATGTTGACTTTGTACTTTAAGGTTATTTATAATCATATAAATTAGTTAACTTATTTCTAGGCAAAATTTAGGATACAATTAGGTTTTCCAAATGTGTCTCAATAGGCATAATTTTAAAACGTTTTCGAGCTTTAAAGTCGGTACAGTTTTAAAATATTTTAGTGAAAATGTTGTAATGCAATTGGCAAGTAATGTATTTTTAAGAGAAAATTAAACGTATACCTTTTTGCACCTGGTTATCTGCTTAAGAACTAAAAATTAATCTCCTCTGAAATAAAACTCCATTGTTTGTCCCCTAATTTTATAATGGCTTAGCACTGTGTTATTCAAGCAAAGAAGACAATTAATGCGCAAATGTAGGAGTTGGGTATTTTGTGCCTAATATGACTGAATCAAAAAAATACTGTTAGCCACTTCTTTTAGTTAATTATTGATATATTTATGTGACGGCAAGCTAGAATTGACACTTCAGTCATTGTAGTTTTCTCAAGTCACTAAAAACTATTAGTCTGCAAGAAATTGAAAAAAATAACAGACAAAGTTTCAGATGGTGATCTTCGATCGTACAAACTAAGTCTTGTGAATTTGGGTACTGAATTTTTCACAAATATATTTGCTATACTTGTTAAATGGTTGGACTTGGTGCATCATATAT
This sequence comes from Entomobrya multifasciata, assembly GCA_034693345.1. Lineage (NCBI taxonomy): Eukaryota > Metazoa > Arthropoda > Collembola > Entomobryomorpha > Entomobryidae > Entomobrya > Entomobrya multifasciata. The sequence continues at coordinate 11,617 of JAQFXM010006827.1, read as the reverse complement.
GCTTGATAAAGTTTCACAGGTCCAAGCCAGCACCGGAGGCTTCAGCAAAAACATTTAATCCTAAATTAAATCCGCGTAGAATATTGTAACTCCGGCGAATACCTAATTTTCTTGCGATAAATAATACGCAAACAAACAACGGGATACAATTATGTCAGAAGAGATTAAATTTCGAAAAAAGGTGGACAAGCCGGTGGTCTTAGACGCATGAGAAAGATTTTCCCTAAATTAATTTGTAAATAAGATTTTAATTAAAATGATACGCGTTGGGATTTCCTTGCCCTTTCCATTGTTTTTGATATTTTCCTTTCTGAACTTTTCAGGTTTGATATTTGAGTAAGATTGGAAGGAGAGTTTAGTAGGCTGCTGCTTTTGAAGGCTGACAAACTCGGAATTATAACGAACATCATTTCATATTCATCTTTTCAGCATCTTTGGTCTGAAAAGGGAGCACATACGTATTAAGAAATGCGTCGTTATACCCACCATCTACCACCACACTATTATCAAAATGGAGCAGTATAAATTTTCCAGATGTGTTCCATCTGTTGTTTACTTCTTTCATAGGCCCAGTGGATATTTTCCAGTGGACTATTTTGAGATACCCTTTTCCCTCCACCTACAACCCATACCATCCTCACCATCATCTACCACCACCGCTCCAATCAGCACTTTCGTTGCCTGAAAAAATATGCCCCAACAAGCGTTTCGCAATTAAGATTCAGCCAATCACCCTAAAACGGGTAATAAGGAGTTGGCGGTATTTACTCTCTACTAGTAACGATTTAATGAATTAACATTAATTTTAAAGTACAATTTAATTAACAGAAAGAGTAAAGGAGTTAACCAATAACTATTCAATTAACAATGAAATTTTGTGTAAATATGCATTCCAACGAAATGCACATTTGTAGGAATGAAATTTAGACCAGCCTATCCTAAGAGTTGGCCGTTGGAAATTCACCATGTTATTCTTCCGGGGTTTGTTTAACAGCCAAATGTCAAGATCGGCTGTTCTTGCCTTCAAAGGTATGTTGAACATAACAAAAATTCACGCCAAATATTTTGTTACTAAAAATTCAAATACATTATAGGATTGGTATGTTGTGTGTAAAAGGATATTAAAGCATTACTTACTCATGTAATTCCAAGTACATAAGATTTTTTTTGGTTTCAACAACAAATTATGCATTTGCGCATAATAAATGACAAAAAATAAGTTAACGCCCACAAGTTCTGAATAATAAGTTTCAATGTTCCCAGAAGGTAATCAATGGTAGGTAAATACAACTGAAATTAAAAAATTAACTAGAAAATTCAAAAAATGCATGCAACTTGGTTGTCACCAAACAAAAACTATTATACATAAGAGATTATTAATTCAGTCTACCCAATAAAAATGCATAAATTAGATGTATAATAATTAAATGTTAAACTTAAATAAGCCTTGAAAAATTAAAGTAATTAGAAAGCTATACATTTTTGTACTTTATGACTTGACAGTCTATTCATCTATTTTCTTGTCATCAGTTTGTAACATTAACAATAACTCAGAAAACGTTGGGCGACTTCCTTGGTTGACCGTCCAGCACTTGTGCATCTTCGTGTACCTACACAAGAATATAAACTTAATAATTTCCGTGGATTTAAATTATTAGGTTAAATGTGATCCCTTGCTTACATATCTCTCTCACAATACTCTGGTTCACTTAAACGCAGTCCCCGTTCCAGTATTTGTGCAAAATTTGGATCCCAGGACAAGCCAGCATACGGATTGCTCGCCAAAGAATAAATCTCCCACAGCGTAACCCCATAAGCCCAAACATCGGTTTTCTCATTAAACTCCATGTCCCTCAACGCTTCTGGAGCCATCCATTTCCAAGGCAAAGGTTCCTGTTTACTTTTAACATAATTAGTATAATTGTACATTCGTCGTGACAAACCAAAGTCACAAATTTTTGCTTCTCTTCTTAAACTCAAAAGAACATTTCTTGTCGCAAGGTCAGCATGAACCACATGCTTTTGAGCTAAAAATGCCATTCCATTACAAATTTCAGTAGACCAGCGGTAAAGATCGCCGGAAAGTCCAGCATCCAATACACTTGTATTTGTGGAACATGCATTGACGTAACCAGTTCCATCATTTAATGTATCAGTATAATTTTCATGAATAGGTGAGCTTACGAGTGACCTCATTTCTTGCAAAAGCTTTTTTAATGAACCAAGGTGACATAACTCCAGAAAAATGTACACCTTTCCACTTTTTACTGCTGCTGTATTCGCACCCAAAAGCTCTGTTATGTTCTTATGTTTGCAAATGTAAGCCAAAAGCTTGATCTCCGATAAAAGTCAATTAACTTGATTCTTGTTAAACTTTTGCGGATTTGATGTTTTCACAGCAACTTGAATTTTTCCAGATGCATTTTCAATCGTTCCGCGATAAACTGCTCCAAATTCTCCTGTCCCTAGTGGCACGTCGGATTCAATTTTAAAATCACTCTCACTAATTTCGTACTTTTCCTTGTCGTATGGTACTTTTTGGGCACCACTATTGCTTGAATCTTCGCCCAAGGAAAACATTTCAATGTCTTTCTTCGTGATATAGGTATTTTTATAATAACGACAAGTTAAAAAGAAAGCAAGAAGAGCTATCAAGATACACGCTAGTACAGATGTGCCAACCACTAAACAGATCTGACTTCCTGTTAAGTTAACTGTTTCCACAAATCTTGTTAAATTACTTGTTTCGGTAACAGTTTCCACAAATCTTGTTGAATTATTGGTTTCGGTAAAAATTTCCTTTAACATAATCTCTGTTGTAAGTTCATAGACATTAAACGTTTGATTTGTATAAAGTAATCTGGATATATCCAAGGCTTGCTTGTTTTTTGGAAGATATAATCCCAAACTATCGTTATATGACATCCAACCAACCCATTCTAAAGAGTCCTCATCTCCAGACACAAATTCCGTATCGATAAACTGTCCAAGAAAAACTACAACGTTCGTCTGATTCGCAGCCCAATTACTCAATAAATAAATGTATTTAACATAATTTTGTAAAGCTACATTCGAATTATAAAACCCCTGACCTTTATAATACCCCAATGCGGCGAAACAAATTTCCACGCTTTTTTCTCGGTATTTATGCACAAGCTTTTTGCATGCCTCGAATAACACAAATCTTTGGCGAACAGTTCTAGTAGCTCCTAGATTAACCGATCTCACATTCTCAACAAAATAAAATAGAATAACCGAAACATTTGATTCGTTTATTTGTCAAAAAAAACTACTGGAGTTGGTTTTCCGATATTCTTCGTGAACACATATATCTAATGGATATTCATAACCATATTTAACTTCTAGCTCACCATAAGTATACACAGTCATATTAATTGAGCCATTGAGTGAAGTGGTTTCTATTTTTTCAGTGTGTAAAGTATCATTCTTCGTCGTGAAAATTGGAAAATGGTACAATTCAATATTTTGACACAATCCAGGTGCAAATAAATTCTGTCCTCGTTGAGTAAATTTACTAAGGTTTGCGTACTCAAGCAAATACAGTACTCTGCAAAAGGGCCCTAGTTCATCAAAAACTGTATTAGTTTCCTTAACTGATATGATTCCAGTTGTGGTTTGATCAAACGTATGATTTTGCTCCAGCCGAGCAAAATTATTTGGGTTTTCGTCAAAGTCTACTTCCCTGGCTATTGAGATCTTCTCTTTGAAGTCATACTCAGTTGTGTTTTTGTCACTTGAATCATTCGAAAGATACTACCAACCGGTTGGAGAGTAACCATCTGATTCGTGGTAATAATCAAAGACAAATGCTATCAAATACATGTTGCTTGGTACGGTTAAAATATTTTTCCATTTTTTAACCAAGTTTGTAATGTTCACAACAGAATAACTTTCAGTGTCTGATAGAACTAGTGATGTAATTAACTTGGTAGGATTATTCTTTCTTTGGAAATGCTCGTAAGGCTCGCATCTAGTTGAGTTGCTCAACAACTGATTTATACTTTCATACTTTATCAAATATATGTGCACATTTAAATTCTCTATTTCGTAACTACCAAAAGAACAGTAGTTTGTCGCTGTGGTTGTAAATCCAAAGGAATTTGCGAAATAAAGGTATGACAATGAGCCTAAATATACTGCCATGATTTCTAATACTTCCTCGTGGAAAAAGTACGGTCCGCTATCTATTAAGATAGTAGTTATCGTACCGCGGCACGCTGAGTTTGCGCTTTTTGCAACGGACAAAAACTGATCCAGCCTGGAAAACAACTTGGCTGTGCTTGGGTTCAAGGAACTATATTCTCCAAATTCGTCCTCTAATATAAACTCAAGATAGACTTGTAATTTATTCATTGTACTAGGAAGACAATTGTACGAAGCTACTGCTAACGGGGACTGCATCAGGCTTTTCATCTTTTGTTTTCCCAATGATTTTTCAAAGTATGTGGATTTTAACTCAATGTGAATTATTTTGAACCTAGATGCCACTTTTTTAATTAGGGGAATCAATTCAGCAGTTCCATATCTTGAGCGGTTGTATTTGTCCAAAACTGAAACGTACGGATTAAACGTCACCATGACTTTGCTGGTGTCCTAAAATGTAAAATGTAAACTTACTACTTATCTGTTAAACAACTTATTACAAAATAACTTGTGAAACTTACGATATCGTTCCTGATATAGCCTGAAAATGTTTTGTTTATATTAATTAATGTAAGCAAGAAGACCAAGTTCTTTCGAAACATTGTGTTTTTTTAATTTTTCATTTTGTTCGTATCAAAATCTATTTCTTCAATTGGGTGATCACCATTGGCACCCGTCGTAAATGTACAGAAAGATTTTTTAAGTTATCAGTGACAGCACACTTTGTTAAGTGTTACAAATTATTTTTTTATTATATGGTTAGTGTTTTTAAAGCATTGGTCTTGCGTTAACAATGTACTTAGAAACAAACACAACAGAAAATACGAATGTCTCAGAGCAGAGCATTTTTATCTTACCTTCTCATTTATTATAAAAAATATTCGATTCAGTTTTTCAATGAATGTAAGACTAACAAGGAAACCGCATATCTTGTTAAAGGTTGATAACGTTGGACAGTAATTAATACTTTTATAACTCTAAATACAATCTTGAGCATGGTTTATATATGTTAATTTAAAAAACGAATCTTGGAAATAAAAAATGAATTGAAACTATATGGAGTACCACAGAACTTGCAGCATGTTCAATTATGCTGTATTAAACCACGAAGTATAATAAATCCGAGGAATTACATAAGTACATTTCTCCTGATTTATAAAACTTTATGTCTATGACTAACAAGAAGATCGACGATTATCTGAGTACGTCAGCTAATAATACAAATATTCATTCATCACGCTCCACTTTGTGGCTATGTGGTAGTGCACATATACTACCAATGTTAACAAATTGACAATTGAACTGAAGCATGAAAGACCAAAACCACATAACCTTGAAGACTTTAGAAATATTGACAATTTATGCACTTGTGACTCTAACTCTAGACAAAATAGTTGAATTTTTGCATGTACATAATATTCTGCAAGACTGTGCACATTAACCTTTTCTTACCCTATAAGTAGATTGGAACTAATCGGTGGTAACTATGAAACACTATGGAACAGTGATCTAGGTACTAAGTTATGAAAATCCAGTGCACACTTGGTCGTCGGTAAGTAAAGCATTGCATATTTTCATGCTCGTTTAAAGTTAGAACTGCATTTGAATAGTATTGTCATTATGTTTACAACCTAGTTTAGTGTAAGTGTTGGTTGAAAAATGTCACTGCAAATGAACAATTGGAAGCCAAACAAAAAATATTATACAAGGTACATATTCTAAAGGTAATTAAAATGTAGAAATCTTAAAATTAAAATTGGTTTGTGCAAAATATAGTCAAAACATTTGTATTCCAATGTTGAGAACATTTTCTAACAATATTTTTCAAATATCCTATTTATTTGATAATATGGCCTGCAGATTGCTTATAATGGGTTTTATGTGGGGCCCTAAATGAACAGATATTTTCTACGTAATTAAAAATTAATTTAAGCAAACTAATTACTTTTAGCAAAAAGACCAAACAGGACTGAAATATCTTGCATTTTGCTTCAAACAAGAATACGAACAAGCTCAGTCCTAATCCCGATAACAGCAACACAAATACAACCAGAATGCTTCCAGCCATTGTTGGAGATTTTACATGGTTTTGTCTTGAAATTAGATACCTGTCATTTTCTGCAATGTACGATGCCCACCATTCAAGCAACCCAGCATTTTGAACACTTCGGAGCCTCTTAAATATAAAAGGTGGCGCAAAACCAATAATTCTAGCATGAACAATAAAAGGACAGTAAGATTCTTTGCTAACGCTCACTGGCATCAATGGATCATTTTTTAACAATTGTCTCGCATAGTCCTTAGCTTTGTACTGAGGTAGAATAATAGCAGTTTTGTTGCACTTTAACAACTCCTTTTTGAAGAGTTTTTCCTCCTGGTCAAAAAACCATTTCTTGAAATTTCCTTTATATTTATGTGTATATGAACTCAGGTATTCCACTGCGTTTCTATAATTTATTTGATAAAATGGATTCAAAAGTTCTACAAAATGACCCAAAACAGATGGAATATTGGGATGTAGCCTACTATTCTTTATTAGGTTAATTTGCAACATTGTTAAATTTCCCTGATCGCTGCCGTAATTCCAATTTTGTCTAAACTTTATTCCCATTATTTCTTGGAATGATCTAGAGTAGTCAAATCTGTCATTCAACTCTGAATACATCGTAAGCCCTTTCAATTCCGCGCTGTGTCCTCTAAAATAGTATTTGACATATTTGTATGGGTGTAAATATATTGATATATTTTGAACTGGATTGCGCCAAACGTTGTAGTAATCGAAACTTAGCGTTCTTGTGTAAACGGAAATATTTTCCGGTATCAACTGATCCAGATTTTCATAAAATAAAATTTTACGAGGCAAGATCATATTGTATACATTTGTATTCTTGTAAGCATTACTTAGCACAATACCAAGCAATGAAAATGCCCCTATTATCAACCTCATTCTTGGAATTCGAATTACCGATGCCAAAAATGGGTCACCTTGTTCCAATAAAACTTTGATCAAAGATAACAAATGTCTTGAGTGCGGTACTGGTAGCCAGAGAAGTCTAAATGCACAGTGTAGCGTGGTCACTGTGACCAAAATCAGAAACCAACTTTGCCAATCGTACGCTTTGACGAGTTCATTAAAAGCGTACTCGGACTTTCCTCTTTCTCCGCATATCACAAATCGTAAATTACTCACTGTAAAGTTTACAGATAAGTCAGTTTGATAAGATGACATTGGCGTTCCTTTAGTAATGAGTGCCATCTCAACACCTAGCATCACAGCAGTTTCTAAAATGTATTTGTCTTCATTAAATATTTTACCGTTTGTACATCTTTTACCTGTGGATTGGGTAAGTGAATAAGTAAAGTTATCCATAACACTTTGTAAAACATAGGCATATGCATGAAACATACGTTCTTCCTCGTCGTCAGGAAAAGGTTTAATTGAATGCGATTTTCTCCGACGATATTCATTTTCACATATATCCATATGCCGATATAAACCAAGGTCAGCATAGCTCGATTGTGCTAGTTGTATCGAAATTTTCCACAATATTTCTTCATTTTGCGGAAAGTAAGCCAACTTTCCCATAGTTTCAAAGTTAAAAATATTCCCTTTTGCTCTGTTGAGATCAACCTTTTGAAATGTTACTTTGAACTGTAAACTCTTTCTACTTTTGATAATAGAGATTTTAGTTATATTTCTACTACAATGGTCAATATTGCTCATTCGAGCACAATTTGATCCAATTCCCATTTCAATATGTATTTTTTGAATGAGAAGTTGAGGGTTAAAAAATACATTAAACTGACGTGGAGTGGTGCTGTCTCTTAATTGGACTAGTTTTGGATACAAAATAGAGTCCCAATTTTTTGCAAAATCAACAAAAGCTATTATTGAATATACCGATTTTTTAAATTGATATCCATTATGATTTAATAAGGACAGTGGAATTGTTTTGCTGAGGGAAGTTTGAGCGTCCTGAAATAGGTGGAAGTTTAATTCACAATTCCAAGGTTTTGATACCGACGAAAATTTGCTAGAATATACCTGTACACATGAGGCATCAGCAAAAATGCTAGAGTAACTGCATTTAGTTAAGTAAAACTCATTAGATGTTTGATTGATGGATAATGGTTTTACACTTTTTGCAACCCAACCCAATTCCCTGAACGGCCTTTTCACTGGTCCGTTTATAATTATTTTTGATATCGATAACAAGCCCACCACTAGGTTACGAAGTATTACTGGATAGTCTAGTTTGCAAATGTTTACCATTTGAAAATTTAGTATTTCAACAAAACAGTTTTGTAGAGTAAACTCCCTCAAAATTTGACAAAAGTTTGGAATCTCTGGAAAGCGCTCATGTCTTCTTTTATGTTTCCAGTCTCTAAATTCCTGTTGATGTTGAGGACTCATATCTTTCAAAACGCCGGAAGTTACTATGCTGTCACCTGGAAAAATCTGGTGCAAATACATGAGTTGATCAGATAATTGTGAAGATAATAAAAATAAAACTACACCAAACAATGTTTTTATTACTCGCATCGAGCTGTTTTGTGCATGAAGAACCAAATATTTCATTTTAATATGTTTCTAATGTAGGTGCCTGTTGGCAAGTATAATATAAAGTAAGCTTAGAAGCTATAACTCTTGGTGATCGAGGTACACAATTACAAAATTAATTCAGAAGTATTACGTCCTATTTTAAATGTTAAGTAATTAATTAATTTTCCCCAAATATATTATATTGGTTTGGTCGCCAGCAACATAATGCTGGGCTGATAGATAGCGGCATGTATTTGCACAAATTTTCCTTGGTATTGCAGAAAGAAAAGCTCTCTAAGGAAATTGGTAAATAAAAAGCATTGATAGCCTCCAACAAAAAAACCACACACAAGAATTTTGATTCTTCAAAATACGAACTTGACAGATAAGAACAGTTAAGAAAGATCAATTTTCATTTGGCAGGAATATTGGGGTATAATTTTTGCAAGCGTTCTTAAAATTTTCAATGTAAAGCTTGTTGGTAAAATATTCAGAAATATCTGCATGGCTGATCTTTAAGTGCGTCACCATTCCTCTATTTGGGTTAACTAGAATCGTATGAACATCTGCTAGATCTTCTGAGGTTGGGGATGGTAAAAACTTAGTTGTTTTCAACAACTGAATATATTCTTTAATCAGCTGATCATGACTTTTTGTACTACTTTGATAACCTGCAATGCCTAATATGCAGCTTTGAATTGCCCCCAATTTATTATCTAGCCGTTGATTTTATTCTGCAAGAAAGAAAAGAAAACTGAACTGCATAGTCACTTAAGAAACGAGAAAACTTTAACTAAATCAAGTTCAGATTTAAAAGTTCTGATACGTGGAACATGGTAATGTTTGTAGCACATATTGATTTAGTTAAACACCAATTTTGTGACGAGTAGACAAATTAAGTACCCCATTAAAATTATTGTTTGATCTTACGTATGTCGAGCATACCTCAAAGTTATATTACAGAGTTTGTAATGGTATGTTATAATTATGTAAGTAGACATTATAAATTGTATATAATGGAATAGTGTAGAACCCATAAATTTTATTCGATGGGCTATTTAATTAATTTAATTTCAAGAAGCTACAGGTGTTTCTTTCGTTACTTGAACGATTTTGGCAAACTAAATTATGATTATTTTTGTGAGGAAAGTCACACTAGAAAATTAACTCTAGGAATGGCACCATGCTTTATGAAAACGCTGTGAAATACAGACATACAAGCCGTGCGAAATTTCCCTTCACAAAATGGGATAACTTTGACACACGGGCATATTTGGGAATAGCTTTGGTTTCGTTGTCAATTTTTGGAAACTATACGTTCATCGATGATCAATACACAAAGTGTACCAATGGCGTAACCAACAACCAGAAATATTCCACAAACGTCAATTTTATTACTCGACTGGGTCACTTACCAGAGAAAAGCCGCTACCTACTCTTACATATTAACGATTCATTGCAAACGATGTCATTTTTCAGTTGTGGGGAAGCAAATGGAATCGAAGGAATAGCACTATCAAAACTTTATAACATCTTTGACAAAAATGTGTGGCTAACTACAGGCTTCTCCATGATTTTGGTCTGTATAGCTTATTGTTGGACTACTCATTGAAAACTGATTTATATTAACGTGTTTTCAAAGAGTTGGTATTTTCTTAAAGCTTATTTAGGGCAAAGTGGTCCTTTTACTGACAAATATTGTTGAGCAAGTAATGCTATTCTAATAACTGCCCTACTTTCCGCTTTAGTAATAAGCAATGCATACAAAAATTTAAACGTGTACGTTATAATTCTACCTAGAGAAGTTAAACCATTCATATATATTACAGAACTGGTAGAAAATAATTTTACAATTTACTCCGGACTTGCTTGGGATTATTTAGGTAAATTGTTACTCAGTAATGAATTTAGAAATGCTAGAACCTACAATCAAACTGGCACAATTAGTTTGTTTGACAGAAGGCACTATGTCCAATTCCATACAATTGAACCTGACAACTATTTGGTACGGCAATTCGATCACATGTCTATAGTACACTCTGAGGTATACACGGCAAACGAGAGAGCCCCTTACAACACCAAAACAAGTAAGGGAAACGAAGTAGTCAATATTGGTCAACTGCTACCGCTTACTCAAATTTTGAACAATTAAACTTATAATGTTACCCAGTGTTGGGGATGGCTAAAATATTTCGGTATCGGTATCGTTCTCGGTATTGCCTTCAAATTATTTGCGGTATCGTTATCGTTCTCGGTATTGCATATAAGTAACTCGTCGGTATCGTTACCGTTTTCATTATTCAGTTTAAAACGATTTCGGTACCGGTAGCGTTGTCGTTATTTCATGAGCAAAAGTCTGTTAAGCAAGCCCTTGGTTAGCAGGAGTTACGAAATATTTACCAAACGAAAAAATAACGAATCTTCAAATATTTAGCAGCGCTCTAGCAACTTTGCTAAAAATCAAGCATTTGCTTGCTGAGAGTTGCTACCAAGCAAACGGCGAAACTGCTTGTGCTAATGTAATGATCAAATCTTTGATCAATTAACTTTGGTATACATACATGTAAGCAATTTGCTCTTTTCCTTGTGCTTTCAACATTCTATTAGGAATCATAACATAACGGACATCAAATTGTCGTTCATGATAAAATAGTACTTACTTAAGTTAACAGTTACAAATTGAAGCAGGGAAGTAGGCATACATATTTTTAAACATGGAAAGAGCTGCATATATTGTCTCAATTAGTAGTGAAGTTATAATGATACGTGTGGTATAAAGAATGATAATGATAGGTAATACGACGAATCATTGTATTTCTCTACAAAATTATATTTTTTATAGTACGCAGAGTAAGTATTCTTCATCAATTAAGTCCGAGCACCTTGCACCACAAGACTTGATTTCCTCTT